>ML286663.1:32016-136833 GCA_005239495.1 Nicotiana undulata
TAATTGCTGAATACCTTTCCGTATTACCCTATCGTACTGTTAACTTTATCGAAAAATCTTTAGATAAATATTATGTTTTCACCACTATTATAAATATGCCTTTTCACTTATTAGACCAGTGGGTGTATGGACTAGTCCTCGTCACTACTTCATCGAGGTTAGTCTTGATACTTACTGGGCACCGCTGTGGTGTACTCATACTACTCTTCTGTGCATTTTTGTTTTCCACAAATCCAGGTATTGACTGTTGCTAGCTGTGTGGAACTTTACTGAGGAGACTCAAGGTGAACCTGCTGCTGCGTTCACAGACTTCGGAGTCACCTTCTTGTATTTCAACTGTACTTATTATTTCTATACAGTTGTACTTAGATTTTTGTCAGAAGGATTCGTAGAGCTTATGACTTGTATTTACCGGATTTTGGGAAATTGTAAATTTTGTCAAGATTCCATATCGATAATGTTACATTTTATTTTATTATTGTTGTTGCTCAGTGAATTATTAGGCTTACCTAGTCCCTAAGACTAGGTGCCATCACGGTACCCAACGGAAGAAAATTTGGGTCGTGACATTTGCAGTGGAAGGGATATCATATTTATTTGTCGCAATTGCAGCCAAAGCAAGCTTGGGACACAGTTCGCAATTGCAACTTGTTTCTCGTAATTGCGAACTGCAGCTGGGTAAATGAGGGGAAAATCAGGAGTTGGATCTTTTTACACCATTTCTCAACCCTAAACACTCTAGAGGCGATTTTTCAAGAGATTTTTCTTCCCAAAATTATTGGTAAGCAACTTTAATCCACTTTCTTTCAATTCCCCATTACTTTTCATGAGATTTTAACATCAAATCTATGATTTCCATAGTAACTTGGGAATTTTGCGAAATTGAGATTTAGACCTCAAATTAAGGTCGGATTTCGAAACAAATCACACAACCGGGTGTTGATACCTAATTTTTCCATATATTATTTTCAAAATGCATATATCTTCAAAATGATGCATGAGCATCAATTAATACTTTTCTATAATTTTTGCATTTTAAAGGATTTTTAATTAATTTATCCCAGTATTTTATTATATAAATAATTACTAATTGTATCACAAATGGTTTTATAATAATTTTTATTGCTTAATTTTATCATTTACATTCTACTAAGATTCAATTATTTCTTGAACAACCATATTTACATTTTTAGGGTTATAATTGCAATAACTTTGCAATAATAGCCCACATGTGCATAATTAAATTCTTTAAGAAGAAAATGACCTTTTATATTTTTATAATATTAAGTAATTGTGATGACCCGAAAAGTCATCCCGTATAATTTTATCTAAATCTGTGTGTCGAGGCAGTGAAAGCCTCCTTCTTATCTCACCTTGTTGTGTAGCGCAGCCCGGGCGCGTAGCCGGGAAGCCTTTATGTGAAAAAGATTGATGAAATAATGAAATTTTTAAAGAAAACTATTTTCTAAAAACTATAAAGGTTGTGAAAAAGAAATATGATGGAAAACCTGTGTAATTGAGGCACGTACTATGGTGACGGAGCCAGGATGAATCCAATATGTTTAAACTGAATATCTGTGAAATTGGTGAGAGACAGAGTTGAATTTGATGAGATTTGAACTGAAAGTGGGAAAATGTGAAGGTTGAGAAAGGTTGAGAAATTTCATGTGATTTGAGGTGTAATTCGATGTTTATGATAGTGATTCGGTGTTTTGAATACTTGAATAAGTCTGTAACGTGTTTCCGAGGTTGTGTGCACTTTTGTTTGAGGTTCTGAGGGCTCGGGATAGTTTCGGGTAGGTTCCGGCTTGCATTTCACTGAAATTCACTGAGTATTGCAGGTGCAGTAACAGGTCTCTAAACTTGGGAGCGCGGCCGCGGTCGCCCTAGCGCGATCCGCGGTGCTCCCTTTGCGGCCGCGGTCGCCTTAGCGCGAACCGCGGTGGAAGACTTCAGTGATACCTGCAGCAGCACCGCGGTCGCGGTCGCTTTACCGCGAAACGATGTGGTCAAACTTCAGAGAACTTGCAATAAGGCCTTCGCGGCCGCGGTCGTCTTACCGCGGACCGCGGTGGAGGCCTGGGAGGGGGTACCTATAAATAACGTAATTTTCAGCTATTTTCCACTTTTCAAAAACCCTGAAACGTAAGAGGCGATTTTCTAAACACTTTTCTTCTTCAAAAATATTGGTAAGTGATTTCTAACTCAATTTCTTTACTCTTTAACTTCTTTTTATAAGATTGCATCCTAGAATATAGGGATTTCATGGGGAAATTGGGAATTTTGGGGAAAGACATAAGAATATCGAAATTTGGGAATTTAGACCTCAATTTGGGGTCGGATTCAAAAACTAATTGTATACCCGGGCTCGGGGGTGAATGAGTAATCGGGTTTTGGCCCAAATTTCGGGTTTGGACCATGCGGGCCCGGGGTCGACTTTTGATTTTTTGGGGAAAACCTTAGAAAACTCATTCCATGCATTAGAATTGATCCAATTAGCCTTTATTGATATAATTAAGTAACTTGTGGCTAGATACGAGCGTGTTGGTGGCAGAACCAAGAGGTAAAGCGGTAGTTGAGGCTTGATTTGTGTTCGAGGTATCGAGGTAAGTGTTTGGCGTAACGTTAGCTTGAGGGAATAGGTATAGAATCTATGTGTTATGTGTTATATCATGTCCAATGTATAGGTGAGGTGACGAGTATCTATATGTTGTGGTCAAGCATGCCCGTGAGTCGAACTTGATAATTTGTACTGTGTTATTGATATTCCTTGTGTTATGACTAAATGGTTAATTGGGAGTGATACATTGAGGTTGTTCATGAAGTGGAGAGTTAACGATTATTTGATCGGTTGAAAATTTTACTGTTGAAATGATTACTTCTGAGTGAGATTGGTTATAGCTGAGTCCCTTGCCGGGATGATAGAATTTTGTTGATCATTTCTGTACATTTAGAACTTCTCATTGTTGAACCTTCATATTGAATTGTTGTTTCTGTATATACTATGCACGATGGGACATTCCGTGCCGAGTGACTGTGAGGCTATGCACGAGGGGACGTTCCGTGCCGAGTGATTTTATTATTTATCGCACGAGGGGACATGTCGTGCTGAGTGTTTATTATTTATTGCACGAGGGGACGTTCTGTGCCGAGTGATTTTATTATTTATCGCACGAGGGGACATGTCGTGCTGAGTGTTTATTATTTATTGCACGAGGGGACATTTCGTGCCGAGTGAATTTATTATTATATTATGCACGAGGGGACATTCCGTGCCGAGCGATTTGTGAGGTTATGCTCGAGGGGTCATGCCGTGCCTTTTTCTGTGTATTTACTCGTTTCGAGCTGCTAATTCCTGCCTTTACTTCTACATTTCAGTTCTTATCTTATTCTGCTATTTTGGAAATTGTTACTCCCTTTATCCCCAGCATGTTTTCCCCGTACCTGTGTTTTACTTGCTTATTTCCTGCCATTTCTTCCTGTTATATTATTGAACTGCTCAGGTATTATTTGTTTTCGTGTCCTAGCCTCGTCACTACTTCGCCGAGGTTAGGCTCGGCACTTACTCAGTACATGAGGTCGGTTGTACTGATGCTACACCTGCACATCTTTATGTTGTGAAGACTACGCAGCCGGACCCGGTGGACACTGACGGAGGGAGTTTCCTTCAGTCCATTCAGAAGACATCGAGGTAGTCCCGCAGACGTTCGTGGGCCTTGGCATCACCTCTTATTCTTCTTCTTCATCCCTGTCTTATTCTATAGTTCAAAGATTATTTATATGTATTTAATTTCAGACCTTTGTATTTAGTAATCTTTAAGACTGTTCGTGAGTTAGTGACACCAGTTCTGGGTTATGTTTACGGGATTTATTTTTTAGGCTTGTTATATAGTTCTAAAAATTGTTTAACTTTCATATTGTTAATCAATGTTGCCTTAGTTATCTTGTTCATTTTAACTGTTGATGAGGTTATTTATTCAAAACATTGGTTTGTCTAGCGTGTTCAATGTTAGACGCCATCACAGCCTGAAGGTGGGATTTCGGGTCGTGACAGTAATTATTTTAAATCATTTTCATGCATAAATATCAATTTTATATTTTATTAGCTATTTTTACAAACTATTTATTAAATTAATTGGGTATTTAGCAAATAATCACTTTTAATTTCGGACTTTAGCCCAAATTATTACCCCCAACCCAATTAAATTATAACCCAATACCCACAACCCAATACCCATAACCCAATTCTTCCAACCCGCCCCAACCCAGATGGAATCCTAGCCGTTGATCTCAAAAGATCAACGGTCCAGGATCCATTTCCTTTTTTAATTACACCAAACTACCCTAAACCTAATCATTTTTCCCAAATCCCGTCGCCCCTGAATCTATTCCTCTCCCCTTATCTCTTAACCTCCCCTAACCCTATGCCGCCGTCACCTGAAACCCCTTCAATCCATGGGGTTCCTCTTCGACCTCAGGCCTTATCTAACCTCCTATCTTTACTGGTGGTATGGTTTTTGTGTTATCTGATGGAATCTCAAAGAGATTCAACACAGACTTGGCTTCAGTACCTCATTTTCTCAATGAACTCGCCTGTGTTCATCTCTATGTTTGTGAGTATTGTTATCTTCATGTTTATGGCTTCAAATCTCTGGTTCAAACCGGATTTTTCTCACCTCTGTCTATTTTTCTAAACCCTGGTCACTTTCTACTCGAGTCTGTTTAGATTTCTATAGATATGGGACGATTTTAAGTTTATCTAATATTTCTCTTTAATATCTTCTATTTTTCTTATCATCTTTAACCGATTTTCATTTTTCCCAAAAATCTAGGGTTTCATCTTTAAGTTTCTGCAAAAAAAGTTCTAAATTTTTTAAGTGTTTAACTCTGGTTCTCTTTACTTGTTTGACTGATTTTCATGTCTATGTTTTAATCCCTAGGTTTTCTAATTATTCCACAATTTATTCTAATATTTGCCCGTTATTCTTTGGCTTGGTCAGTTAAAATAGATTAATTGATTTTATTTTCCTAATTAGGGTTTAGAATTCTGTCTTCTTTTAAAACCGATATCTCTTTGACGATTTTACTTACTCTTTCCTTATTTGTGACTCATAATTGGTATTGCCTTCCTTAATTTTGCTACTGGCCTAATTTCTGGGTATTGATTGCCTTGACTGACCTATGAATGATCTTTAGACTCATTGCTTACCTTATTTATCTCCAATCATGTCTGCTAACTAATTTCATATAAGATTCCCCCTAATTTAAGTGATATTTCCCAGATTCTATTTTACTAATTGATTGGGTTTAGGCCTTACTGATCGGTTGATTGATTTGCATGCATTATTTGTGTACCGTTAATTTTCCTTGCCTTATTTGTCTACTCTGTTGAATGCTTTATAAATCTCACCATTCAGATTTTTTAAGACACGGAAACACACAGAAGAAAAACACATACACACACTGATACACAAAAACTCTTACTTACACACTTACACAACTTAAGTTTCTTTGATTTGCTGCACTGTCTAGCCGGCTGAAAGCCAAGGCTAGACACTTGGATTCACTTGCTTTCACCTCCTTGTCTGCTATCTCCTTAACTGGTATGCCTCAATTTATTGTGATGACCCAAAAGAGTCATCTTATGTAAATTTAATTATGACTGTGTTTTGAGGCCCCAAAAGCCTCTGTCAATCTCACCTCGATGTGCGTGCGTAGCCCGAGCGCGTAGCCGAGAAGCCTTTATGTGGAAACTTGATAAAGAGTTGAATTTATGATAATTAATTAAATAAAGTTGACTTTGGTCAACATTTTTGGTAAACGGACCCGGATCCGTGATCTGACGGTTGTCTGTAGAAAAATATGGGACTTGGGCGTATGCCCGGAATCGAATTCCGAGGACCCAAGTCCGAGAAATGAATTTTTAAAGAAAATTGTTTTCTGAAAATAATAAAGGCTTATGAAAATGAACCTTGATGTGAAACCTGTGTTGCCGGGCCCGTATTATGGGTCTGGAGCCCGGAACAGGTTCAATATGTGTATCTAAGTTATCTGTGAAATTTGGTAAGAAACGGACTTGATTTGACGGGTTTCGGATCAAAATGGGAAATTTAGAGTTAGTGAAGTTTTGAGAATTTTCATAGAACTTGAAATTTGGCTTGGAATGTGATTTTATGCTACCGAGGTCCTAATGCAATTCCGAGACCGAGAATAGTTCCGTTATGTCATTTGTGACTTCTGTGCAAAATTTGAAGTCATTCCGAGTAGTATAGACCGGTTCGGCGCATTGAAGTGAATTCTAGAATTCTTAAGTTCTTAAGTTGATTCAATTTGGTTTTGGGGTTGAATTTTGAGTTTCGTTGTTGTTTTTCATGTTTCGGAAGTTCGAGCGAGTCCGTATCATGAATTCATACTTGTCGGTGCTTTTGGACGGGGTCCCGAGGGGCTCGGGTGTGTTTTAGACCCCCGGGAGCTAAGTTAGAAAAATCAAAAATTCTGCTATCTGGTTTCCTTCTCTGCGATCGCAGAAGGTGGGTTGCGATCACAGAGAAGGATTTTGCTGGGTTGTTGATTGTTCTTCGCGAGCGTAGCCTCCCCTTTGCGAACGCAGAGGTCTGGGTTTCACACCTTCGTGATCGCAGCCTTTTCTCGTGATCGCATTGAGTCGCATCTGGGCCCGGTGAGTTTGTTCTTCGCGATCGCAAGACACCTATGCGATCGCATAGTGTCGAGTCTAGGGGCTGTGCACTTTGTTCTTCGCGATCGCAGAGGCCACGCAAGTTGGTCTTCGCGATCGCAGGCCTCAGGTCGCGATCGCATAGAAGCATTATCTGGGAAGTTTAATTAAATACGGGAGTTGTCCATTTTCCACCACTCCCACCTTCTTCCTTGAGCTTTTGGAGACATTTCAAGAGAGCTATTCCACCATTGTTGTCAAGGTAAGTAAAACTCCATATATTTTCTAGCTTTAACATCAACTCCTAGTTAAATCCCCCTTCTAAATCCTAAAATTTATGAAATTGGGTAGTAATTTAGGGATTTTGGGAATCTTATGAATTATCCATTTTAGCCATGAATTATAGCAAGAGCTTGCATAATTATGATCCTTAGACTCCGGGTAATTGATTCCTTCAAGAATTTTCAAAATTCGAATGTATGGGCCTAGGGTTGACATTCCAAAAACTGTCAAGAATGCTTAATTTTGGGATTTCTTGTTAATTCTCCTTCTTGGAACTGAAATTGATTCAACTATACCATGTTTGACTAGTTACGAGCCGTCGAGAGTAGATTTCGGAGATTCGGGCGCATCCTTGATCCGAGGGGTGATATCGTCACGAAGCGAGTCTCCTTTCTAACCTTGTAAGAGGAAAATTGTCCCCATAGGTGTTCTATGTGTTGTATGTTTGTATTTGGGGGCTACGTGCGTACCTTGTGACGAGAGTCCGTACGTCGCGACTACTATTGTTATGTCCGGGTAGTGTAGGACCACAACATGCCATGTATTCTGCCTTAAATTGAAGTATATGCTTAAATTCATGCTTGATATACTACTGTCTCCCTGAGCTTTCATTTACTTAATAATTGGGAAGGATTGTGATGAATTGAACTTTACATTTGTGTGTGCATGATAGCCGCCTCGTAATTTGCATTCTGCGAGTGACATATGGTTTCCTTCACTCTTACAGAAGCAAGCCGTGCGCCACGACGGATTTATAGTGCACTTACGGTACGGGCCGGTCGATCCCAGTGCACAGGGATTTAATTGAGAATGCACTTATGGTACGGGCCGGTCGATCCCCGACAGTGCATGGACGAAGTTACATTATGATACGGTGTGATTACATTGATAGAAGCACTTACGGTACGGGCCGGTAGATCCCCGACAGTGCGTAGTTGGACTCTTGGTAAGCATGCACTCATGGTACGGGCCGATCGATCCCCGGCAGTGCATAGCTCTTCTTGATATGATTACATTATAAGCATGCACTCATGGTACGGGCCGGTCGATCCCCGGCAGTGCATAGCTATTCTTCCTCCTGACTCTAGCCGGTTGCTTTACACTTATGTGCGCATGACTGTTTGGTGCTGAATTCCTGATTTATGACGTGACAGGTGGATGGGAAAAGAGACAGGGAAGTTGATACTGCTTTCGATATTTATTTGGAAACTCTGTATTCTCTTTACAATTGGGGTGCATTGATTACATGTCTACTGTTTTCCTTACATCCTGCTTTACATTATTACCGTTGGACCTTAGTGAGTACCGAGTCGACCTCTCATCACTACTTCTTCGAGATTAGATGGGATACTCAGTGGGTACATATTTATATATGTACTCATGCTGCACTTTCTTTTCTTCTGTACTTGATTGTACAGGTCCGGAGGCTGGTATTTCGGATTATCAGGCCGGGGCTAGGTATTGACTGACTGACTATACTTCACGGTGAGCTGCTCCTCTTGGCGACTTCCTGGCAGCACCCTGGAGTTTTCTTTTGTCATATTCTCTGTCTATTTCATTCAGACTGAGACTCTGTATATATTTTAGTCATTGTATATTCAGTAGTTGCCCGTGACACTCGTGACACTAGTTCCTGGCACACACGTAGTGTATATTTTTGGTTGTTGGCTGTACATATGTTATGCGAGATGCTTATTGGTTGATTTTACGCACTTGTAGTTTTATTTCACATCACCCGCCATTATTATGTTTATATCTGTTTAAAATTGGTTAAAAGATGAAATTTGCGTAACTGGGAATGGTAACACTTAGTGTTTCTATATTGGCTGGCCTAACCTCGCTGATGGGCCCCATCGCGGCTTGAATCGAGATTTGGGTCGTGACATTTATGTTATCATGTTCTCTTCTATAAGCTATGTAGTCAGTCTACTATAGACATCAACATGCTTCTGCTTTGATATTTGTTTCCTAGCCATCTCCTTCTAAACTACTATGCTTCAGTTCTTATTCCATGCGACTTATATGATTAGCTTACTTCGAACCTTGATATGTCTTGTTTATTATATGCTTCCAGTCTGTTTTTTAACTAGTATACTCTAGTCTTTGTCACCCCTTTATTCCGCATGGTTGTGTGATTAGTGCTTTAAATTCCAACATGCCTCTGTTTGCCCTATGTTACTGTTTATTGCTCTCTTAACTAGCATGCCTAAACTCCATTTAACCTATCTTGTTCTATGTGTTAGTATGGCCAGTCTACCTTAGCATGTCTCTATTTAGTCCATGACACTTGTTTAGTTATTTCTGAAACTAGCATGTTTAATTCCTGCTACCCCACCTTGCTCTGTACGGCTGTCTGATTAACCATTTTAACTTCAACATGTTTTTCTCTGCTTAATACATGTCTGCATGATTCCACCTAGTGATAATCAATAAATCAAATTAACTTCAGCAATGTGAAACTTTGTTTTAATTCAATTACCTGATCCCTGTTCAGAAATTATTTAGGGATTATGAATGTGTGTGGTCAGTTCTGTCTATGATTCAAGTGTTCCTATTTTTGTTGTGATTGTTTAATTACCGGTATCCATATCTGAACCAATCTGCTGAAATATGGTCATGTTCTGTTTGTAATCTTGTAACTTGTTTCTATTCACTTATGAAAATAAAACTGTTTTTCTAAAACTATCCCCTACCCTTATATACTGTTTTCAAACTCTTACTCTTAGCTATCTAGTGTCCTGCCACCCCAGTGTGAGCATTGCCTAGGGTCCATGAGACTCCTCCGAACTCTGACACATTGGGGATGGCCTTCCAAACTTGTTTACAAAACTGTTTTCTTTGAAAGGTTCTAGTGTGAGCATTGTCCGGGGTCCCTGAGGCCTTTGGAAACTTTGACACACCAGAATCCCATTTTGTGTATTATGGACTACCTGTGGACATCATACTTGATTGAAGGCCTGGCTTCTAGGTTGACATTGGGACTGGCAAGGCTCCCTATAGTATGATGATTTTTCATTGTGTAATTTATTCATATTGGTATGTAATAATTCTTGTAAAAACAAATATGGGGTTATTAGTAAAATCAGGGGAGGGATTTTTATATATCTTTGTTGTGTTCGGGTAGAAATCATGCCTATAGGCTGTTGTGGTGATTCTTTATGTGCATGCCATTAGAAACCATGCCCATAGGATCTGTCTCACCATTTGAAATATGAAGATTCATACTTTGCATCCTAGAAATCATGTTGATAGGTCGTTTATCAATTCTGCATCAAGAATCCATGTTTATGCATATTTTCAAATCTCAATGTGCGTTAGAAATCATGTATATAGGATCTTCTTTGGTAATTATCGAACTTGTATAACATTTTATTAACGTCTCTGCCCACTTAGATATCATGCCTATAGGGATTATATAAAATCAGTTTCAACACTTAGACATCATGCCTATAGGGAACGTGTAAAATCAGTTTCAGCACTTAGATATCATGTTTATAGGAAATCATACTTGTAATTAGTTTCAATACTTAGAAAACATGCCTGTAGGATCTAAAAGATAAAATCTGCCTGTTAAAATCAATGACCCGGTTATAAACTATAGTCTAATTAATAGTTTAGCTACCAGGTCTATAGGATTCTGCTCGGTTGTCACTTAGACAAGCCTGTAGGGTAATTAAAAATCCTGGGTTTAAAAAATGTGATTTCTTTGCTGCTTGAAACGTGCCCGGATTCAGAGTATTAACACAAAAATCAGTAGGCAAACTGATAGGTATCGCTGCTCTCTTTAATAAAACTATCATGTTATATTCTGTTTATGCTCATCCAGATATCCTGCCTATAGGGTCTTAACCATTAAAATTATCTTTTTTAATTACGTGCATTTGCTGCTTACTCGTGAAGGTTAACATGAGACCCTATTTGCTCTTTACGTGACATTCCTACTTGACTTTTATTTGTCGCTTAGTTTTATCATTTTAAGAAACATAGGTGAGTCTAGAACCACCTTAAATAGAGGTCCTAAACACCTCCGGGGCCATAGGTAAGGGACGGGTAGTGCACGCGTAAGGTACGCACTAGAAGATATTAGAACGCTTAGGTAATAACTGAAAAGGTAGTAATTGGATAGTAAATAAGATGATGACCTGTGCGCTAATTGTCACGACCCAGAATCCTAATCCAAGTCGTGATGGCGCCCAACGACGGGGTTAGGCAAGCCAATACAAATTACACTAAGTGTTACCCTTCCCATTTAATTAAACAAGTCGATATTTACAAATTTTAAACAATTAAACATGATGATAGCTTGATACGCAAATAAAAGCATAACACCACATGGCCAAAATACAGCATATGTATGCCTATACAACCTAAAACCCAAAATATACACTACGCGTGTGCCAGGAACTAGTGTCACGAGTGTCATGGGAATACTAACGGAATATCCAAGGAAAGTAATATATATACAAATCCACAGTCTGGATGAAATAGACGGGGAAAATAAAAAAAGTAAGTGAAAACTCCATAGTGCTGCTGGAAATCGCCAGAGGAAGCAGCTCACCGTGAAGTCAAGTCCACAAGCTCAGGATCTATCTCAGGTACAATAACCAGAAGCACCGGCCTCAGAACCTGTACAGTTAGGTACAGAAGTGCAGCATGAGTACATATTAAATAAATATGTACCCAGTGAGTATCCCGCCTAATCTCGAAGAAGTAGTGACGAGAGGTCGACTCGATACTCACTAAGGTCCAACAGTTATAACATATGATAGAATATAATGAAATACAGTAGGCATGTCAGGAAATAAGCAACAAGTACATATCAAGAGCAGAAATCCAAACAACTAGTGAATTAAGCAATAATGCACTTTCAAGGGTAAGACCACCGAACGAAACAATAACCACCAAGTCTTAGATCTGTCGTGGCGTACGGCCCGCTCCCATAAGGTACCTTCTAAACTCGCCGTGGCGTACGGCCCGATCCCATATGTATTTCATGTATTACTCAACACTGTCTTGGCGTACGGCCCGATCCCATATATATATCACAAATACTTCTCAACACTGTTGTGGCGTACGGCCCGATCCCATATATATCACAAATACTTCTCAACACTGTCGTGGCGTACGGCCCGATCCCATATATATCACAAATAATTCTCAACACTTCCGTGGTGTACGACCCGATCCCATATATATCGCAAATACTTCTATAACAAATTCCTTTCCATTCAATAATTTCCATAAAGCCTCAGAGGAACAATACTATACAAAACATAATCTCATAGTACATATGGCGTCACAATGAATCATATAAAGCATTGCAAGGAAGCCTATAAGGTATTACGAGGTAGCATATAAGGCATTACGAGGAAGCATATAAAGCATGATTTGGGCCTAACTACCCGGACATAACGATGATAGCCGCTACGTACGGACTCTCGTCACTTGGCGCGTACGTAGCCCCCAAACAATTTACACATAGCATGTACATCACCTATGGGGACAATTCCCTCTTACAAGGTTAGAAAGGAGACTCACCTCGTGCCGAATCTACCCCTCATACCAAATTGCGCCCGAAACTCTGAACTCTACACCCGAGGACTCGCAACTAGCCAAAAGGTGTAAAATTAAATCAATGCATGCACAATGTGGGAATCTATCTTAGTTATTCACTAATAACGCTATTCTTGAAGAATTTCCAAATCCCAACCCCGGTCCCGCATGTTCAAATTCCAAAAATTCTCAAAGGGATCACTCACCCATAGCCTAAGGATCATTAAGGTGTGATTTCTACTTGAATTCAAGGCCTAAAATGGAAAAATCACAAAATCCCCAAGAGCCCTAAAATTACTACCTAATTCTATGATTTTAGATAATTTAGTAGGGAATTTAACTAGGAATTAATGTTTGAAACTAGTGTTAGATAGGGAATTTACTTACCTCAAGTACTAGGTTGAAGGCCCTCTTGGAAGCTCTCAAATATCACAAGGAAGAAGATGGAAAAATGAAAGAAATGACTCAATCCCGTGTTTAAATGAAATTCACTGCCTGGCCTACAGGGGTTCCGCACCTGCGGCTCGAGGACCGCACCTGCGAGCTAGGGCTCGCACCTGCGGACTTGGGCAAGAGGGGCTGGGGTCGCACCTGCAGAGCTGGAGACCGCACCTGCGATTCCGCTCCTGCGGAATAGGAACCGCACCTGCGGAACCTTCACACCTGCGAGGCCTACGGTCCCGCACCTGCGGCTGGGCAACCGCACCTGCGGTCACACCAGATCAGGTGCACCAGCTGCATCTTCAGCTGGTTTTTGGCCTCGTGTGTTGTCTGGGAGGCACCTGGGCCCACCCGAGC
The DNA here is from genome assembly GCA_005239495.1 of Nicotiana undulata. Taxonomy (NCBI): domain Eukaryota; kingdom Viridiplantae; phylum Streptophyta; class Magnoliopsida; order Solanales; family Solanaceae; genus Nicotiana; species Nicotiana undulata. Next base: position 45,326 of record ML286663.1, read on the forward strand.
CCCCGTCCAAATATACCAACAAGTCCTAACTAATAATACAGACTCACTCGAGCCTTCGGAACACCCAAAACAGCGCTAAATCTAATAATCACCCCTCAAAACCCCTAGGATCAAACTTAAGGATTTCTAAGTTCTTGATTTCTATAACAACGCGCCGGACCGACCTATACTACTCGAAATGATCCCAAATTTTGCAGACAAGTCATGAATGACATAACGGAACTATCCCCGGTCTCGGAATTTCATTCTGACCTCGGTAACATAAAATCTCATTCCAAACCAATTTCAAATTCTATGAAAATTTCTCAAAACTTCATTAACTCTAAATTTCCCATTTTGATCTGAAACCCGTCAAATCAAGTCCATTTCTTACCAAATTTCACAGATAACTTAAATAACACATATTGAACCTGTTTCGGGCTCTGAAATAATAATACGGGCCTGGCAGCACAAGTTTCATATCGAGGTTCATTTTCATAAGCCTTTATTATTTTCAGAAAATAATTTCCTTTAAAAATTCATTTCTCGGACTTGGGTCCTCGGAAATTCGATTCCGGGCATACGCCCTAGTCCCATATTTTCCTACGAACCTTCCAGGACCGTCAAATCACGGGTCTGAGTCCGTTTACCAAAAATGTTGACCAAAGTCAACCTTATTCATTTAATTATCATAAATTCCACTCTTTATCAAGTTTCCACACAAAGTCTTCCCGGCTACGCACTCGGGCTGCGCACGTACATCGAGGTGAGATTGACAGAAGCTTTCGGGGCCTCAAAACACATTCATAATTAAATCTACATAAGATGACGTTTTGGGTCATCACACTAATATTACGCGTATCACCTCAATTTGGGGAAGGTTACCGAGTATTGCATGGAAATGATCCTATAGGCTAATAAACTTAGGACCCCTTTAATTCTCGTTTTAAAGTAATATCTATTTGTTTTAAATTGATTTCCTCTTTAAAGACTAATTCTCTTAATTGAGTTTGGTCGGGACCCACCTTTGTGGACCTCGAAGGGTGCCTAACACCTTCACCTCTAGGTAATTTCGAGCCCTTACCCAATCTCTTGTGATGTAAATTGGTTTCATGAGTTAGTTGCTTTAGGTTCCCTAACGCACCTTAATCCATTAGGTGGAGACTCTTCAAATCCCATACCCCGTCTCAAAAGGAATGGAGTTATCCCAAAATGTCAAAACTCGAACTCCGTGAGGAAAAAGGGGGGCGCGACAGCATGGCGACTCTGTTGGGGATATCTTTAGGCTCTTACCATAACAGACTTGTTTTGTGAATTAGTCTCTCTCATCAAACGTGTCTTTATTATTCTGTTAATACGTGCGCACCCTTTCCCTTTCCCCTTTGTGTGAATTTAATTTTCCATTTTCGAGCATTTATGATTTCCTTTACTACAGAAAATGACTTGTTTCCTTACTTTTCTTTCTTAAACGTCTTTCAATTATTAAATACCACATTTATCATTTTTAACGTGCAAATACATGACAACGTGCTATTTCATTATTGCATAAATCATGCTCAACATCATACTCCACTAGTGTGTAATCAATCCTATAGCAACGTTTGATGAGTGTTTGCGCCCTTCCTATATATCACCTTTTAAATTCGAAAAGGCTTATTTGCGATGAAACTAGTCGATCAACGACGCAGTCGATGGTTTCGTGCCTTTCCTCCTCAAGTTGTCCGCTTGAGGGTACCAGTCTAGACCCCTATAGCAACCTTACTCTGATTATAACTATACATTCATCATGGTCAAACCTGGACGGTTTAATATGTTGTCCACATAATAACCCTTTAAGACAAACCTTGTCCAAAAGTCCACCGGGGTTTCCATAATCCCAACGTACACAACCACAATTTTGTGCATTAATTTTGGAGAAATAAGTGCCGTTATGCTAATCGTTGATGTATAAATAGTCGAATCAGAAGGGGGAAAGGGTCTAACCTTATTTGTTTTGCAAAAAATGAGGCACGAGGTCCCCAGGTTCGGCATGGTCCGTAACATACCACCACTTCTGTTAGATTGGTGGGAAGATCTTTCCTCAAGTGACAAAAAACATGTGAAGAAGGTCCTGGGAATTTTCCCTCTCTATTGGACATTCAACCAAATAATATGTTGATTGAAGTTGCAACCATGTTCTGGGATAGTGAAAGATCTGTGTTTCGCTTTGGGAACATAGAAATGACCCCGCTCCTAGAAGAAATAGGGGGTTCGCTGGGCTACCTTGGACAGTATTGGTTTATTAGTGCCAGAAAATCACGCCGCTAGGGGATTTCTGAAGATGATGGGTCTGAAAAAGAACGACGATTTGGAATGCTTAAAGAAGTCTTACGTACCCTTTGACCACCTATATGAACGATACGGTCAAAGAAAGTCCTACTGTATCTTCCATGATAAATTCTCTATCACTTCCTTGGATCATATTCACCGCAGGGTTTTGTGTTCGTTGTCTGCTTCCTTGGCATGATAGTATTCCCAATGCAAGGGGACAGAATCCATACCAGACTGGCTATGGTAGCCAAAACTTTAATGGAGGGAATTGAGGGGCAAACATACACCATTGTTTCTATGATCATAGCTGACATCTATCGGGCTTTGGACCACTGCCAGAAGGGGTTCAAACATTTCGAAGGTTGTAATTTGCTGCTACAGCTTTGGTTATTGGAGCATCTCTAAAGGGGTCAATATCGGAAACAGTTTCCACGAAGGCCGTGGAATGATCATACAGCCTTCTATCACCCTAAGAGAATGATTTATATCCTGGACAGGTTTGCTCAACCAGACAGTGCTACAGAATGGGTACAAGTTTTCGACAATTTGACTGAGGAATAAGTCCAATGGATGTTTGAATGGTTCCCCACTGACGAATTCATCATCAGGTCTAGGGACGCTTCACACTTGGTGTTGATCGGGTTAAGGGGAATATACCCTTATGTTCCCGTCAGGGTTATGAGGCAGGCAGGCAGGAAGCAGATCATACCACGGGTTGAAAAAATGAGTCACTATCAGGCAGATTTTCAGGATGACGACATCCCTTACAAGTGTCAAGCTCTGCATATGTGGCACTCGAAGATTCACGCAGGACATGTACGCTTTTACCTATCATGGTTGGAGGATAGCCTAGCAGAGATAGTTGAACCGTGAATCGATCGGGGAAACAGGGTCATAGACGAAGCTGCTGAAGCCCAAGTGAAATACAACAAACTGAACAAAAGGATTCATGACTCCAAGGCCGAGCATCTGGAGATACACGAGACAGACATGAGACTGATCGTTGAATGGAGGGAATTGGCTATCACGTCTAATGAAAGGGTGGAATATCTGGAGCAGGGTCTGATGGAGATAGAGGAAAAGACAAGAAAGAGAGTCGCCGACTGCCAGAATGATGAAGGAATCGAGGGAGGACATCTAAAAAGAGTATACTTTCTATTGGGCATGCGCAAACTGGGGAACCTGATCGATGGAGCTAGGAAGATCAAACCTGGGGAAGTTCCTTCTAGGACCAAGTAGAGTAGATTTATTTGTTTTATCAAATGTAATAGGCCAAGTGCCAGTAGTGACTTATCTTATCTTAGTGTCGTTTTAGATTCGTCTATTTTTACATTAATGAAATGAGGCAATTATTGGAACTTAAGTTCTCCAAATCAACTTGTCTCTAGGCCTACCTCGGGCACAACAAGGCTCCCAAATTAGGACGCGAATTTACATTTCCGCAATATGTGTTTAAATAGTGCAAATACACTTTTCAGAACTCTTACTGACTTGGTTTCCTTTTTTTTTTGTTTTTTCTTTCCATTTGATTATTCCCCTTCCCCAAGGTTGGTTCGCGCATACTGACCTCATCATCTTATCATACCAGATCCAGGGGCCCTCCACCTTCTCCTCCTCCCAGTCCACCAAAAGGCAAAGGAAAAGCAAAAATGGATGACATGAACGGCATCATAAAGGATAACAATGCACATGTTGAGAATGCAGAAACTTCCGATGGTCAAGGTACTCAGGCCTCAAATGATGTGGTTTCGCGGCTTGAGCAGAAAATACTCGAACTTTAGGGTGAGCTTGAGCAAGTCTGTAGCTTGGAAAACCTCTCCCTCACACTCAACATCCCAGATATCAATCACCCAAACACCCAGAACCCTGTACCACCTCAAAACACACCCAACAAACACCCGCAGAATCCTCCTGCACCTCACCATTATGCAACCCCACCTCAAAATCAACCTCTCCCTCCTCAATACCAGCAAACCACCTACCACACTCCCCAAAATACCCCACAAATTATTCTCGAACCCCAAAACTCCACCAATGATCATCATTATACCCCAACTCTTAGCCTTCACCAGAATAACCCTATATACGTGGAAACGCTACCTCACTCCACTCAACCAATCTACTATACACCAGAATCCGCCGAGAAAGACCTGCTCATCAAGAACATGGCTGAGGAGCTCAAGAAGTTGACAAGTCGAGTTTAGGGTGTTGACGGGGGGGGTAAAGGTATAGAATGTCTGAATTACGACGATTTATGCATATAGCCAGATGTGGAACTGTTGGAGGGTTACAAACCTCCCAAGTTCGAAATGTTTGACAGAACAGGTGATCCCAAGGTTCATCTGAGAACTTATTGTGACAAGCTCGTGGGGGTCAGAAAAGATGAAAGGATTCGAATGAATCTCTTCATGAGAAGTCTTACTAAGGATGCACTGTCCTGGTACATAAGCCAGAATCCCAAGAAGTGGGCCAATTGGGTGAGCATGGCGTCCGATTTCATGGACATGTTCAAATTTAATACGGAGAATGCGCCGGATGTCTTCTATATCCAGAACCTAAAGAAGAAGCCAACTGAGACATTCCGCGAGTATGCTACTTGGTGGAGATCGGAAGAAGCCAAGGTTAGACCGGCATTAGACAAGGAACATATGAACAAGTTCTTTGTCAGGGCACAGGATCGACAGTATTATGAAACGCTAATGGTCATTGAGAATCATAAGTTCTCCAATATCATCAAACTCAGAGAAAGGATCGAGGAAGGTATTAAAAGCGGGATGGTGACAAATTTTGAGGCACTACAGGCCACGAACAAATCATTGCAATCAGGCGGTATATCGAAGAAGAATGAAATAGGAACAATAATGGTTTCCCAAGGTCCGAAAACTCCCTTCGTATACCAGACACCTCCACCCACATACCAACCATCACCTCCCAGATATTCCCAACCAGCTGCTGCCTACCATACATATAATTCCTAACCATCTTACTTTCAGTAGCCTCCAACTTGTCTACATTACAAAAAACCCCGACCTAACTTTGACTGCAAACCACCCAGACAGCAACCGCCATTGATGAACCCATTGACCAATTGTATGAAAGGTTGAAAACCGCTGGTGATGTCACCCTTATTCCCGATGTGGCCATGGAGAGTTCATCTCAATGGGTCAATCTGAATAAAACCCATGCATATCATTCTGGCATGAAAGGGAACGCTATTGACGAGTGCCGGACATTGAAAGATAAGATCCAGACATTGATTGACAATAAGGTCATCCAAGCGAATAAATCTACACCCAACATCCGCAACAACCCTCTTCCAGATCATAAGGGCGAGGGGATCAATGTGACAGAAAATGATGAGGAGCGGGATCCCGAGGGGACAATTGGACTTATCAAAGAGGGTGACGATCCTAAGAAACCCGCAGTCATGCTCAATCCTATTGTGGTGCAGGTACAGTCGTCAGTTGAGGTTGAGGTAACCGCATAGGTTCACATTTGAGGTAGAAGTAGCACCACCTGCAGCCATGCTTTCTCCATTTGAGGTTGAAGTAGCCACACTCTTCACAGTGACGATGACAACCACACCGCCCTTCAGTACCAACATTGTACCTTGGGATGATGTGGCCGAGGCTAGAAGAAAGGGGAAGGCAAAAATGGAAGAATCTGGTGCTGCACAAGAAATGACCAAAATAGGAAGAGTTTATATATTGGAACATTTGGGAGAAACCAGTAAGCAGGCCTCCAGCAAACCGCCCATTATTGAAACTGGTCCAGATTACCTCTGGAGGAAGGTACAAGCAAGGAAGTATTCCGTCGTTGATCATTTGAACAGGACTCCCGCTCAAATATCTATCCTATCGCTGCTGCAAAATTTTGAGGCACACAGGAATGTTCTAATGAACGTGGTGAGTGAGGCATATGTGCCCAACAACATCACCGATGGAGAAATGGCCAATATGGTGGGGCAGGTGCTGGAGAGCCACAAAATCACTTTCCACGCGGACGAGCTGCCGCCTGAAGGGTTGAATCACAATAGGGCACTGCAAATCACAGTGCAATGTGAAGACTAGTTTATTGCCAAAGTTCTGATCGATGGAGGATCTAGCCTCAACATTTTCCCATTAACAATGCTGAAGAGGTTGGGCAAAGGCTTACATGAGATACGAGAAGGAACAATAAATTTGAAAGCATTCGACGGGTCTCAAAGGGCTACCATTGGAGAAACTAATATCTGTCTACAGATGGGTCCTACCTGGTTTGATGTTGAGTTTCACGTATTGGACATATCCGCATCTTACAATCTGTTGTTGGGACGACTATGGATACATGCCGCTGGGGCTGTAGCATCTACCTTACATCAGGCTGTGAAGTTCGAATTGAACCACCAGGAAGTAATCATCCATGGAGATGAGATCAACCCCATTTACACTAGTCTGACTATCCTGGTGGTTGAAAACAGAAGAAGATAGGTGGAGAAACCTACCATCGTATCGAGCGCGTTAACGCAATTGATAAAGATAATTGGTGGAGTAGCAAGATAATAAGCATGCTATCACGGAAAGGATATGAGCCCAGCAAGGGGCTTGGTAAAAGGATTCAGGGCATCTCCAAGCCAATATAGACAAAGCGCCATGGTACCACTTTTGGGTTGGGATATCAGTACACCTGGCAGGAAGTTCGAAATTGGTCACTACTGTGGCGTGGTCCATACTACCCCCTTAAGCAACCCATGTCACACTTGAGTCAGACCTTTCATCAAGCCGACATCATGTGTGGATCGGAGGAAGAAGAAGCGTTGGCGGCATTACTGTTGTGTAATTGTCGAGGAGGAGGAGGATGAGGAGAAGGAGGAAGGCCCTACTAGCCAAGTTGTGGAGAGAGGAACAATCCTCAAGAACTGGATTGTCTGACCATCGAAGGCCTGACGAGTCCTGGGGGACAAGGAATACGCACACCTTGGAATCACAGTCTTCATAACAACGAAGATACCGAACCCATTTACAGCTAAGAAATACTCTACTATCATATATTATCTCAATCTTGCATGAAACTAAGCTCTGTCTCAATCCCACATGAGGCTAAGCCCTGCCTCCCTATTTGCATAAGGCTAAGCTATGCCTTCTATTTGCATGAGACTAAGAACTGTCTCAAATCATTGCATGAGGCTAAGCCCTACCTCCCACTTGCATAAGTCTAAGCATTGCCTTCTCTTTGCAAGGGACTAAGCCATGTCCCGAACTAGGCATGAGTCTAAGCCCTGCCTCCCAGTTGCATAAGGCTAAGCATTGCCTTCTCTTTGCATGGGACTAAGCCCTGTCTCGAATCTTGCATAAGGCTAATCACTGCCCTCTCTTTTCATGGGACTAAGCCCTGTCCCGAATCTCGCATAAGGCTAAGCATTGCCTTCACCTTGCTAAGGCTAAGCACTGCCTTCTCTTTGCATGGGACTAAGCCTTGTCCCAAACTTTGCATGAGGCTAAGCACTTCCTCCCACTTGCATAAGGCTAAGCACTGCCTTCTCTTTGCATGGGACTAAGCCCTGTCCCGAATCTTTCATAAGGCTAAACACTGCCTTCTCTTTGCATGGGACTAAGCCTTGTCCCGAATCTTGCATAAGGCTAAGCATTGCCTTCATCTAGAATAAGGCTAAGCACTACCTTCTCTTTGCATGGGACTAAGCCATGTCCTGAACCTTGCATGGGACTAAGCCTTGTCCCGAATCCTACATGAGACATGCTGAGACTGTAATCCGGGCCGGGCTTGGGCTAAATGGGCCAAACGGGCTTAGGCGGGCCGGGATCAAGTGGTCTCGGGCCAAAAGGTCTCGGGCTTGGCGGGCCTGAAGGGCGGAATCGACCCACTGTGGGCCTAACCCCGTATGGGTCTGGGCTAAACGGGGCGGGCCCACGGGCCTAAGTGTTCCGGGCTATTTTTTTTGATTTTTTTTTTATGTAAGGCAATTTCTTGTAAATCTTATGACTTAAATCTTGTAATTCAAATTTAAACACAAAACAATAGTAAAGAGATATTCAAACTTGCATTTACCATTGCATAATAAATTAATAATACTTCAAATTAATCTAACAAACTACAACATTAAGCATAATACGTCTAATAATTTTTAAATAACACAAATTGTTTGAAATAAACTTAAAATCTCTGGAGAACGCGCAAGACAATACTTTATTGTATGCCTCCTTAAAGGGCACGTGCCCTCCAACTTTGTACGCCAAGTGTAGACTCGACCACAGTACTTGCACGTTACCGTGCAAGATTCTTCATTTTCTTCTACCACATTATAGTGTTCCCGAACAAATGGGCTAACTCTAGAATCATCGGGCATGATTTAACTTGAAATGAGAATTTGAGTTTGAGAAATGAGAGATGAATGAAGACTTGAAGACTTCAATTTGAGTTTGAGATTGAGAGAGATTGATGATTTTGTGAGTAAAAAGGAAAGAATGAGGGGGTATTTATAGTTGAGAATAGGAAAAAAGTGTAATTATAAAAAGTTTAGGGTTAAAACAAAGTTTGGGGTCCAAATGGCTATTTTTTAAAAAGCCAAACGGCTATATTGCCGATATAAACAACTAGTTTTTGAAATTCTAACCGTTGGCAATTTTAATTTTTTTATGTAATTATATTATATTATCTAAGGCATTTTATTGTAAATTATATTATATAATTGTGACTTAAATCTTGTAATTCAAGTTTAAACACAAAAAAATTGTAAAGAAATATTCAAGGAAATGCCTTATAATTTTTATTATTACGACATTAAAAAAAATGGCAATATCTTTCTTAGTCTTCCTCCCCCCAATGGAATGAGCACAACAAGGTGCTAATACCACCATTAAAAGAAAAAAAAACTAATCAAGATGTGCCAAAATACAAGTTACATATTAATCTACATATTATCTCTAACAAATTTCATAAATCCTTCAAGGTTCGGAGGAATTTCCGTTGGTGGTGGTGGAAAAAAAGCTTGTTCATCACCTCTTCCGGGTGAAGCAGCATCCTCCGTAAGTTCCACTAGCATTTCTTCATAAGCTTTTTCTATCTCCGGTTGTGATTCAGCAAGTCCGAAATTTCTTCTTTCTGAACAGATCCAATCTCTTAAGAGTACTGATTTTTCCAAGCTCTCCCTCATAGACACTCTATGATCACCGATTTGAAGTCTCGCTTGACTGAAAGCACTCTCTGATGCCACTGTTGAAGCTTGAATACTTAAAATATCTCGAGCCACCCTTGAAAGAACCGAAAGTGTTTTTCTTTGTCCTTCCACCATTCCAAAACATTAAAGGTGCCGTCGGGATTCTCTGATTCAAGTCCCTGCGATAAATAAACTTGAAGCTCATTTAGTTGTAAACTATCACCAATATTATCACCTTGAGAACCCCTGAACTCCGTCCAAGAACTAAGTGTTTTTATTCCCGCAGTTCTTTTAGATGATTGCAAACTAGACGAAGTAGGAGTTGGAACATTTGGTCTAGCATGATCTAAGGCAAGTTGATAAGCATTATAAATTGTTTGAACATTTAATTTAATTGAGGCTTTTTCATCTGCAAGTGTACCAAATTCCCCAGGTGAAAGTGATAAAGCATTATAAATTTGAGTATACCAAAAGTGAGGACCTCCTAATTTCATGGTAGGATTTAACATGGCTGCAACACCATAAAGAGGGGGGATAGGGAAAAAATATTCTTAAACTTATCTTTCATTTCCTCAATAGCACGTTGGTAAATTACCCCACCCTCTGAAAATTGAGTAAACAAATTTGCAAGTTCTGCAATATAAACTAAACAGTTAGAAATAGTAGCATAATATTGCGCAGGTAATTCATTTATAGCAACATGAAATTGTTCTAAAAATTCTAAAAGAATTTTAACATTAGTCCAATCTTGATTTGTAAGGTGCCCATCATCATCATCATCACCACCAACACGAGCATTAAACGTTGCATTTATTGGGTTTCTATATTCATATAAAACAACTAAACTTTCATACAAGTAATTCCATCTAGTCGTACAAGATTTAGGAACCTTTCTTTCTCTAAGGACAAATTCATCACATTTTTTAAAATACTCTCTAAGTCTACTTCTACGGTTTGAATAAAAAAGCCAATGAAGAGCAAATTTAACCTTTTCAATTTCAACATTTAAAATTTTCTTACCATCATCGACGATTAAATGGTAAATATGAAAAATACATCTAACATGGAAAATATTACTAAATGCAGGACTTAGTGTAGTTGTAAGCAACCCTATAGCATTAGTGTTACTAGAAGCATTATCCATTAAAACTGCCATTATTTTATCTCTAATGCAAAAATATCTACAAATATCTGCAACTGTGTTAGCAATAAACTTACCTGTGTGACGTGAATTAATTATTCTATAAGAAATAATGCGCTTTTGCATTATCCATTCCACATCAATCCAATGGGTGGTAACAATAAGATAATCACAGTCATTACCCTCCTACAAATATCAGTAGTAATAGCAACGCGATTATTAATATGAGTAAATAAATAGCGCATTTTTATTCATATTCATGTTTATATTTATAAATATCAGCCTTTACGGTTGTGCGAGGCCATCCTTTATAAGTAGGATTAAAAACTCTTCTAATATAATGCACAAAGTGAGGGTTAGAGGGAAACCTATAGGGTAAGCACATACAGTAACCATTTTTGCCAATTCTTCATGATCTTTATTTGGATCGTAATATAAAATGCCACCAGTAACAGTGTTAATTCCCGGTTGAACTAGATTTGACCCGGTACTAGGGTTAACCTAAGTACCTACACTTGTCCCCTCTTGCCTAGCTTTCATTTGAAGCCATCTAGCTTTATCTTTAGGGTGTTTCTTTATGTGTCTAGTCAAACTACCCGTACCGCTACGTTCTCCAGTAAATTTATGAGCCATCAAAGTCCCACAAGTTTTACACTTAGCCTTCTTTTGATCTCTTAGTTGAGTAAAAAAGTGCCAAACAAGAGATGTTTCGCACCGTCCAGAAGGTTGTCTATTAAACGTAGGGTTTACTACAGGAGGGTCAGGCGGGGCATCATTTGGATTATTATCAGTTTGGTTAACATCAGGACTAGTAGGTGTATCGTCTAAATCCGATTGCGTTTTATCCAAATCATCATTGTCCTCATCATTTTCATCGATAGTTGGATTACCATAAAGAGCATTCATATATTCATTATTTAATTGTTGACCTGGTGCAATATCATGGTAAAATTGATTATCGGTAAATTGAAAACAAGGGTTATCACTATCAAGAATAACATGTGGAGGAGGACGGGTAACAGGTCTGGGTCGGGGAGTCAGGGCCGGGGGAGGAGTAGTAGCTTGGCTACTAGATTCACCAATTTTAGATTTTCCCGTACCACCAAACATTGTTTCAAAGAAAAGGACATATTAATTATAATTATACAAACTAAAACAAACAAAACTATAATATTAAAACTTAAGAATTGGAACGAGTTTACCGAATTGACGAACAACTTCTTGAAAATTGTATATCGTTGAAGACTTGAATACTTCAATTCAGCAACTTCATAATTTTTCACAAATTGCAATAATAAAGTAAGCAATTATAGAAGAAAATTAGAGAGAGATTGATGATTTTGTGAGTAAAAATGAAAGAATGAGGGAGTATTTATAGTTGAAAATAGGGAAAAAGTATAATTATAAAAGGTTTGGGGGCCAAAATGACTATTTTTTAAAAAGCCAAACAACTAATTGCAGGCCAACAACTAGTTTTTAAACTTTCAACCGTTGGGAAATTTAAAAAAAAAAATTGAAAAATAGTCGTTGGGCCTGTTAGGCCCGGTTGAACCGGCCCAGGCCCGCCAGCCGGTCCCGAGCTCACGGTTCCTCCATGCAAGACCGGCCCATATGGGCTCCTAGGACCGCCTGGGCCCGGACCACCACGGGCCATCCCGTTTAGCCCAAAGCACATATGGGCTCGCAGGCCTGGGCCCGGACCACATGACAGCCTTAGGCTCAGTATCACTCAGGAGAGCTCCAGCAGGTCTAGTATTTTTATTTGTTGCTAACTGCCCCATTTGCCTCTCAAGATTTCTAAAATCGGTCTTGAGCTGTTGATTGTCAAGTAATAACTTCTTCAGCAAGTCATTCGTACTCTCTTCTGTTTGTTGGGGTGGCTTCTAAGGCTGATTGAAATTTCCTTGGGGCCTATACTAATTTTGATTCTGTTGATTTCTGCCCCATGAGAAATTAGGATGATTCCTCCAATTTGGGTTGTAAGTGTTTCCATATTGTGCATGCTGATTCATCGGACCTCTGTTTTGTTGCCCCACATAGTACATATATTCAATTCGTGGGGCACATGTCACTCATATGATTGTCACCACATAGTTCGCAGCAAATAGACATATGTTGTACATGTTGCATCTGTTGTGTTTGTTGCATAGTCATTCTGTTCATCTGCTTTGCAATATCTGCTCTCATGGCTGAGAAGTCATCAAGCTCAATCACCTCGGTTGCCTTCTGTTTAATTTCTCTTCTTGCGTCCCCATATCCTTTCCAGTTATGATCATTAGCAGTGAAGTTATTTAGCAAGATTTAAATTTCATTGTACGGCCTCGCCATGCAACTACCCCCAGAAGCTGAATCAAGATTCATCTTTGATGCCTCGTCTAGCCCATCAATAAAAGTGTGACCCAATACCTCATCAGTCTGACAATGGTGCGGGCAGTCTCTGAGTAGCTTCTTGTATCTTTCCCAAGCTTGACGAAGTGTCTCGCCATCCCGTTGTTGGAACCCAAGAATTTGGCTTCTCAGTGATTTTGTCTTCTTAGTGGGGAAGAACTTGATTAAGAATTCCCTTGCTAAATCATCCCAAGTGCGGATTGAGTTCGCGGGCTCCTTTTGCAACCATTCCTTAGCTTCCCCCATCAGTGAAAAGAAAAATAGTGTCAGCCTGACATAGTCCTTGGAAACGTTCGGATAATTGTAAGTGTCCGTAATTTCCAAGAAGTTCTGAATATGCCTTTGCGGGTCTTCATGAGATAGACTCGCATATTTCCCTGTGGACTGTATCAGCTGCACCATGTGCTGTTTGAGTTCAAAATGCCCCGTGACATTAGGCTTCACAATAGCCTGAGTCATATTAGCAAGATTGGGCCTTGCGGCTTTTATCACTTGATGCTCTTCATTACCTGCCATCTCTATTGGTTGTGGTTGAACTACGATGTCCAACTCTCTTTATATTCTTGTTCTAGCTTTGACATCCTTCCTCACTCTATGAAGTATTCGTTCAATCTCTGGATTTAAAGGAAGGAGGTTGTTTGTGCTTCTACTCCTCCGCATTCAATAGAAGAGCTTGCGTTAACACAAACAAGGCAATATGAAAATTAAAACTTGAACAAATAAGTAATAAGATCTTAACTCGGTCAAGTAGCTAATTTCTAAGTCCCCGGCAATGGCGCCAAAAACTTCTTGCGACCAAACACACTCACGCAAGTATACGTGGTCGCCAAGTAATAGATAGTGAATAGAGTATCGTCCCAAGAAGACTTATGATTAACTTTTGACGGATTCAAACTCAATTAACTTATCAATTCAAGAGATTTATCACAAAATATATAATTAACTATGTTACTACTGAAAAATACCCAGTAAAAAATTAACTATAAAACCAACCAAAACAAATAGCAATTTCGAATAACAATCAGTATGGCAGAATATTCCAGGGTCACGGGTTAGCTAACAATCGTGTTATGTTCTTGGCTTAAAATGACTAGTTGATTTATCTGGATTGATGATTGACAGGGTAGATATTACTCATAAGAATCTGTCGAGTCCTTACTTGTAACGACCTGGCCGATCGTTCCGTGAGATTAGCCATGTTTCTCCTGTTTCAGCTTTGTCATGTGTTATTTAACCTAATTATGATGTGTTGGGTCGGTCGGTTCGGGTTCAGAGTGGCCGTGGTGAGAATTGAGACACTTAGTCTCTTAAATTGGCTTAATAGTTTGAAAAGTCAACGGAGAGTTGCCTTATTGGTAAACTACCTCAGAATGTAGATTTTATGGCTCGGATAGCTTCGTTAGGTGATTTGGGACTTAGGAGTATGTTCGGAATGTGGTTTTGATGCCCGGAGTAGAATTAGGCTTGAATTGGCGAAATTGAGTTTTTGGCGATTTTTGGTTGGCTATGGAAAATTAGCTATCGGGGTTGGAATGGAATTCCGGGAGTGGGAGCAGGTCTTTAGTTTCATTTTGGATGTGTGTGCAAATTTTTAGGTCATTCGGACGACGTTTGGTTAGTTTCGGCATCGTAGATGATTTTCGAAAGTTTTAGGATTCTTAGGCTTGAATCATGAGTTGAATTTGTGTTTCGATGTTATTTTGGGTGTTCCGAGGGTTCGCCTAAGTTCGGGTGATCATTTATGACATGTTTGCATTTTTGGTTGGGGTCGCGAGGGGCTGGGGATGATTTCGGGTAGCCATCGGGGAGTTTAAAGTTGGGAATTTGCAGAAGCTGCTGGTTCTGGTGTAACCACACCTGTGGTTAGGGGACCGTAGGTGCGAGACCGCAGAAGCAGAAGAAAGGTCGCAGGTGCGGAGCTGGGCCAGGGTGGTGTGTACCGTAGATGCGGGAGTTTGACTGCACCTGCGAAGCCGCAGGTGCGGAAAGTGGAGCGCAGATGCGGAGGATTGGATGTAAGTGGGTTATCGCATGTGAGAAGAAATGAACGCATGTGCGGTTTCACTGGGCAGAAAGTATAAATATCCAGCCTTCGCGAATTTGGGTTATTTCACCAATATTTTCATCCAGAATTGAGATTTGAGAGAGGGTTTTGAAGAGGTAAATCAAGAGAACATCGCGGAGGTAAGATTGTTGAACCTAAAACTCGTTTCTATGTGACTATTGGACTAATTAAGGGTGAAAGTTATGGAAAATTAGTGCCTAAATTGGGGGTTTAGGGCTTGGGAATCTGGAGACTTAGTTGAGGAATTGAAGGGTCAATCGTGGTTTGATTTTGATGTATTTTATATGGGTATACTCGTGGAAGAATAAGGATTCTAGTTTTGTGATTTTTATTGAATTCCGAGACGTGGGCCCGAAGGCTGGGTTTGGCCAATTTCGAGATTTGTGCATAATTTTGATAATTTTCGAATGAATTTCGTCTCTCTAGCATATATTGATGTTATTAATATGGTTTTGGTTAGATTCGGAGTAATTGGGAGCTGATTCAAGAGGCAAGAGCATTGTGGAGTAGTATTTGGGCCGGTTTGAGGTAAATAATGACTGTAAACCTTGTCCTGAAGGTATGAAACCCCGGACTTAGTATTTTCACACTACTTTGGAGTGGCGCACATGCTGGATGACGAGTGTGTGGCGTGCACTGATAGGGGATTGGGACTTGGTCCTTCCCGTGGCAACTAATGAGTTGCGTAATTACTTTTAAATCATATGATAAATTGTGTTTTAAGACTATTACTCTATTTCGGGTTGTACGCCATGTTAGGGGCCTTGTGCCGGCCTATTTAGACCCCTTGGGGGCTGCTTTTCTTCTATTCCTCACTGTATTGATTTATGATTTACACTCAGTCATATCATGCTTAATTGTTTTCGAAACTCAGACTTGTTTACACTATTTTTGTGATATAAAATGTTGTTTGGGTCGAGTACCCCGTTTGTTGATAGCCCGAGTGGCTTTTTGAGTGATTCTGACTGAGTGTGGCCGAGGGCCTATGTTGTGAGGATATTATGGGATCGGGCTGCATGACGCAGCATGTTACATTATTTATGATATGTGAGAGGTCGAGAGCATGAGTGATTATGCCACGAGATAGCTTGATATTAGCTCTTGGGCTGCAGGAGCCCCTCCGGAGTCTGTACACCCCCAGTGAGCGCAGGTACCTACTGAGTGTGAGTGACGAGTGATGATACGCCCGAGGGGCAGTTTATGACACCTGTTTTCATCTGAAAGACTGTTTATGAACTCTGTCTCTTTTACTCATACTAAACTATTTTGATTTCCATGGGAAATGTGCAAAAGGTATATTTCAAAGGATATTTTACTGAAAGTAAATTGTAAATGCTACAAAATACTTTATCTGTGTTTTCTGAAAGTAAGGCTTCAATGACTGTGCATAAATGACTGTTTTTACCTATGTTCATAGCCTTAGACATTATTTACTCTCATTACTACTGAGTTGGCGTACTCACATTACTCCCTGCACCCCTGTGTGCAGATACAGGTGTTGGACATGAGCGCTAGCTTCCTTCTTTCTCTTGGAGTCGGAGTTGGGGTTACTGAGGTAGCTGTTCGGCGTCCACAGCTTACTCCTTTCTCTTTTCTTATTTTGTTATTTACTTCTTGTCCCTAGACTGGATGTAGTATAAAAGTAATATTATCTGTATTATTCATAGATGCTCATGACGGGTTGACTCCAGGTTTTGGGGCAGTGTCTAGACTATTTTTATTCGTTTGTTTGCTTAAAATTGTGAAAACTGAAGAATCTTATAAAATATCAAAACCGTTTTGAAGTTTATGAAAAGGCTTATGTTATTATGTGATAGATTGGCTAGCCTAGAACCATGATAGGCACCGTCACAGCCCGTTTAGGATTGGGGTCGTGACATTACTCGTCTATCCAAGTTAACTTAATGCCTATATGTCTATGGAATTAAGATTAACAAAAATGCATTTACAATTCCTGTATTTCAACCAAACAAGGCAAATAGGTATATGTCTATCCTAATTGCGAATTCGTTCACCGATGCCCGGGTTCAAGAACACCCTCTATTTAGTTCTATATGTAATCTAGAATTCTCACTTTCGAGTTCAACTCTAGATTTATAAATAGTATTTCATTGTTAGCTACTCAGTAAAATAATTAAGAACATAATTAAATAAACAACCCAATATGATAAATCAACTTCGTCAATTTAAACTTCAAATATAATATTCATGTATCACCCATGACCCTAGAACAATAGGGTTCTTAGCCACTCATGTTCATACAATCATCAACAATAAAGTTTTCAAACATAAAATCAAAGAGTACTAGAAAAGAGATGGAAGATTTGATTAAATCCGTGCTCCCAAGTGTTTTGCTCTTTTGTTCTCCTCTCAAAATCACGTTCTTTCTCTTCAAATAGGTTTCGGGTGGCTTTTATATGAGTTGGGAGAGTCTTGGAGTAAAAAAATACTCGACTTCTAGTCGGAATAGGGCAATTTCATGTTTTGAGCGTCCAGGGCAGCGTGGGGCGCTGGCTCTGGCGCTAAAAAATTTGCATTCTGGAAACTGCGCCACAGCCAAAGCCTGTGGCCCTCAAAGTTCAACTTTTGCCTTTTTGCTCCGATTTTGCTCCAATTCACGCCATTTCATTCTAAATTGCATCCAAATAATTCCTACACATAGAAATACCATTATTTAGCACAAATCATCATATTAAACATCTCAAATCGTCAAGACATGAGCAAAATGTGAGGCGATTTATGTTAAAATATGCATACATTGAGCCTATTATCAAGTCACATGTCCAGCATATGAAAGTAGCGGAAATGAGGATGATGAGATGGATGTCTGGCCATACTAGATTGGATAGAATTAGGAATGAAGTTATTCGGGACAAGGTGGGAGTGGCCCCTGTGGAGGCAAAGATGCGTGAGTCAAGGTTGAGATGGTTTGGGCATGTTAAGAGGAGAAGCACAGATGCCCCAGTCAGGAGATGTGAGAGGTTGGCCTTGGGAGGTGAGAGAAGGGGTAGAGGTAGACCTAAAAAGTCTTGGGGAGAAGTGATCAGGGGGGACATGGCGTAGCTTGAGCTGACCGAGGACATGACCCTAGATAGAAGGGTGTGGAGGTGGAAGATTAGGGTGGAAGGTTAGTAGGTAGTCGTTCATTTCCCTTTGTCTTCCCTAGTTCAATAATATTAGTGCTAGTATGGTACCCCTTTTTTTCCTTAGTTTGCTATAGCCGCGTGTCTTGTTCTGTTACTACTTGCCTTCGGTAATTCCGCAGTTCGCTTGCAGTACTTCTTCATATTCTCATGTGCTACCTTGGACTTATTTGTCTAAATCTACTATCTGGCTATTACTTGTTATCGGTACTCCTTTCATATTCTTTGTTGTTACCTCTGATTTAGTTTTCTAACTATTTGTCTTGCAATCACTTGTTATCAAGGCTTTCTTCACCTTCTTTAACCGAGGGTCTATCGAAAACATTTTCCCTACCCTGGTAAGACTGCGTACATCCTACTCTCCCCAGACCCCCACTTGGTGGGATTATACTGGGTGGTTGTTGTTGTAATTCGAATAGATACAATTGAGTTTAATTGATTTAAAATTTTAAGCGAAATGCTATTAGAATATAACGTATAAAAGGTCTCATCAAACAGGCATCACAAAATTTTTATGATTGCCAACTATGTGTTCGTCAAGGGCCACAAATCAACTTCCAAATATTAAAACAAAACAAAATCAATGAAAGTGCTTCGTTTCAGTATCCCCCCCCCCCCCACACACACACACACACCAACCCAACCAAATACAACACAAATCATTTTCTTTAAGCAATACAAACCATTCCACCACCGTCAGCTACATCTCATTCATGGAGAACTTGAATAGAAACTTAGAAACTATATCCTGTTTGGCCAAGATATTAAAATTAACTCATTTAGAAAAGTGCTTTTTCCGATAGTGTTTAAAAAAAAAGTATTTTTAGTGAAAAACAATTTGTATTTAGCTAATTAATTTGCAAAGCACTTGCCAACAACAATTATTGTTTATACAAGAAAAGATACGAAGTAGTTTTCATATCTTCTCTAATAATTCTCTCCCGACTTCCCTCTCCCACGATGGACCATTCCTTAATCACTACACATATCCCGCCAGAACCCCCGGATAAGAAAAATGAAATGGACGTTGAAATGATCCAACCAACTCACTCCTACAAGGAAGTGTTGCTAGATAAACCGGAAACTCAACGAACCGAATACTACGAAAATGACATCCCCACGATCCCAGAAGAGGATAAAGGGAAAAACATTAAGGGCTCAATTCCCTTTACCCAGGATGATAAACAACGCCTCTACCTTTCGTGGCGCTACTTAATAATCATCAAAATCTTTAGAAGAAAAATGCCACACCACTATCTTCGCTCTAAACTTGTCGAACTATGGAAACCATCCGAACAGTTAATTTTGATTGACCTAGGATTCATAGCCAAATTCAGCTTAGAGGAAAATATGGTTAAGGTGCTTTATCTAGGACCATGGTTTATCTCAGGACACTTCGTGTCAGTACGGAAATGGGAACCAAAAAACTTCCCACAAGAGGCAACCCTTTCATCCCCTGCCATCTGGATTTGCCTTCCCCAATTGCCAAAAAAGTTCTATGACAAAGACATCCTCGAAAAAGTGGGAAGGAAGCTAGGGATGTTCTAGAAAATTGATCAATGGACCTCCTCCACTCTCAGGGGACGTTATGCTCGCATTTGCATTCAAGTGCCCCTAGAAATACCGGTTGAAACCTCGATCATAATAGGAGACCATAAACAGACAGTGATTTACGAAGTAGAGGGGACGCTTTGTGCGTCTTGCGGAAGAACTGGTCACACCTCAATAGGTTGAAACTGCCGGACTGCTCAATCCACAGCTACCCAAGGAACTCCGGAAACCTCCGAAAAAATGCAGAACAAACGGAAGAGACAGAGTGGAAAATTGTCACATTTCCATGAAGGAGAAATCAAGGTCACACACGATTGAACAATAAACATGCTGATGTACCAGCTACTCAACATCAAAATACGCAGGGTGATCATTTTCAGGTAAACTTGTTCGATGCACATTCAGGTAAATTCCTCCAAACTCAAAATGTACGGTACAATTCAAAAAAAGTCATCCCCACCCCAAAACCCCATAATAGGCCCAACGGCCCAAAAAATAAACAAAACCCCACCCCGCATCATCAGTCAATCCTAGCGTGGCCCCAGCCTAATACAAGCACCAAATGGAAAGCTGGACCGGGGCCCTTTGACTCCTCTGAGCGTCTTGATATGGACGTCGCTGATAGCCCAACTCTCGAGGCCTCAGACCCCAAATCTGTTGCCAAATCTCATGGGGTCAATCACATTATCCCCACTGGGCCCCCTACCCAATTGGAGGATGTCAGCCCACCTGAGTGCCCAAATCCCCCCACCTACGTTTTCCCTACCAATTCCTCTGAGATAATCTCTAGTGGGGAAATCTCAACAGTCACCACCAAAAATTAAGTGCCCTATCTAGAACCCCTCCCACTTCTAGGTGAAAAGACGCACGTCGTCACCTCCAATAGCTACACAATTAATGCCCAATCCCCCCTCCCTAGATTCAATCCACAGCAACCCACCCATTGTCCAAGATTTGACACCATAGGACGTGTCAATGGACATTAGTTAACCCCCCCCCCCTCCCCCCATTACCCAAAGAAGTAAAACAAAAAAGCACAAAAATGGACAAAGACCAGCCAACTACCATCGTCACCTATCTCCTACCACCACCGGACCACCTACCGGCCTCTTAGCTAGAGGTAGCGCTTCAGGGCCGGGTCTCTCCTACAATTTCACCCTGGGAAACCAAAAAGTCACTCTGATTGTTCAAAACCCATCCCACCTAGCAAGGGTTACAGTGGAAGCTTTGAAAAAAGCACTATCGACCTTCGGTCCCCTCTTGTGGCAGACAACGGTCAACAAGGAAAGTACTTCCCCAATAATCGATCCTCAATTACTCAGCAGCCAAATGCTCCAAATTTCCAATCCCTATCTTTCTTTCCCGATCTAACGACGGAGGACCCAGTCTTTGTCACGATCAACCCTCAATCCCACCAAACGACATCGTCTTCTACTCCGCAAGAGAAGAACACCTCCCCTCCACTCAACAACATTAGAGAGGGAATCTCCAAGGCCTTAGAAATACTCAAAAAGAAAAGCTCGCCAGAGGAGGAGGGAACAGTCTACGACCCCCTACGGACAGACTCACTCCTACTGGACTCAGTCACGACAATCGAATTCAGTCTCAACACCAGCGAGGTGCTAGTGGTTCTGTGCCCCAGTCAAATGTGGAATGAGCTTAGTATCCCTTTAAAATCACGGTCCAATCAAGCTTATATTGAACCTGACCCCAGTCTTGAGCCTCAAAAGGAAAAACCCTCCAACACCATCGAGGTGTCCACAAGGAACAAGGAAGTCTCTGGAGAATTTCCACCACCAACCCCCACCATATCACGCCCCGAACCTGGGCCTGGACGTAACACGGCACTTGGTGCCTGACTACATGTGACCGAGCGAACCAACTGGCTGGCTGAATCAACATGTGATATCATAACATACTGAATGTGGAAGATAAACTAACACATGCTGATATACTGAAAGTCTAAATGATATAAATCAAATGCGAAAACACTAATATAGGCCTGAAACATATATGTAGCAACATTGCTTAACCTAAATGCATGTGACGCTATATAATTGCTACTCTAGTCTATGAAGCCTCTAATTAAGTACTGAAAACACTGACTGTCTGAAAATATTGAAGACTGTAAGGTAATGATAATTCCCCGAAAGAACTAGTGATCACCAAATAGCTGGTACGAGAATCCTTGCGCTCTGAATCATCAACCTGTAAATTATTACTTGCATCGTGAGATGCAGACCCCGAGCAAAATGGACGTCAATACATTTGAATTGCACTGGTATGTAAAGCAACTGAAAGAAAGAATTATAAATGTTGACACTGAAACTAAATTGATCACTGAGAATTGATAATTGATAACTATTTAAACTAAAACTGAAATGATAACTGAACTGATAAGTGGTAACTGAAATGATAACTAATAATTGAACTGAACAAAGTAAGTAAGGATATGAATAGTCCCTCTTCTGAATGATGAACAACTTGTTTATCTGAATAAGCTACGGCCTCGGGCTCAATATATATGTGCACAAGTTACGGCCTCAGGCCCAAGTATATGTATACATAACTACGGCCTCAGGCCCAAGTATACGTATACATAACTACGACCTCAGGCCCAAAAATGCATAAAGAATAAACTACGGCCTCAGGACCAAACATGCATAAAGCATAAACTACGGCTTCAGGCCTAAGTATGCATAAAGCATATAAACTACGGCCTCAGGCCCAAATACAGGTGTTCAACATTCAGGAACTGAGAATCATACTAAAATTATGATGCTGAAATACTGAACCATACTGAGTTACATGATACTTGAATGCTGGATAGAGCTAGAATGAGACACGAATTCATGAACAGATTATGAAAATTGAAACTTTAACTGTTTATGACATGCTGAGTACTCTAGACTGAGACTCAGGGGCATCAAACCCAAGTCTATATTGATTACGCACTGATTTCACAACGTTCAGCATAAAAGTCATGAACGAGTTACGAAGCTAGAGAATAGAAGTTCTGCAACTATTCATGGAACTAGGCTTAACTATATTTCTGAGGTAATTAGTAACGTGGTAAAAGAAATATAGTGTAGGGAGAATTATTAACATTCCCAAACATAGAGAGTTAGCCTCACATACCTTAACTCCTGCTCTTGAGCATAATACAACATTCTCCAACCCTTTCTACTTTAATCTATATCAATACAAGTCAAAGAGATTCCAAATTAGCAACAATAATCATGTTTTGGTCACTTAAGCATTTTATCAAACACTTGGTGGCATAAAGTTCCATAGCCCTATGGTGTTTCTACATCCAATAACCCATTCTCTTGCTCTTAGATAAATTCTAAAGTCTCCAATGGTTATAATCAACATCATTTTTCATCACCCATAAGGTAAACAACACCCTTAACCAATAATCAACAATCAACAACCCAAACCTATATTCGTTCATGCTTTTATATCAAACCCATCAACACATAACTCATGAACTAGAGTCTATAATCAGTAATCCAATGTTAGAATCAATTAGAGGGTGGAGACGTTACCTTTTTGAAGTTCAATCCCCTTGAATTCGAGTTCTAGGGTTCCTTCTCTCAACAATGATGTCCCAATCAAATATATAATGATATGGAGGGTTTACCCATGTTAATAAGATGTTGGGAAACTGAAATTAACTTAGAATCACCATTAGAACTTACCTTGGATAGTGGAGGGACACTTAAGGAGTTAGGTTTTTGAGAGCTCCCTTCCTAGAGCAAGTTTTTGTGTTTTGGGGGTGTGGGGGACGAAGTAGGGCTTTAAAATTACCCCCCAAGTGCGCTCACCACGCACCTGAAGGCCTGACCGCACACCTGACCACGCAAAATGGCAGTAACACTGGCACAAGTGCGCGTCCGCGCACGGGGCGCGCATATTGCACATTGTTCTGCAAAACGCACCTAACATTTTGCACAGAGATCCTTTCGGGCTCCACAACTTTCATGTTTTGAGGTTTCCCAAATTCCTTACACATTTTCACTAAACCCTGATGGAAGACGGAAGTTCTGTAAACTTAGTGGATTTTGTCGAATCTTATGCACCTCACTTTGCATCTTGATTTTGAAACAACTATTTACACCCATACTCATCCCAATAGGACTTTATATGTCTAAAATTTCAAATTAACACCCATTTAACATATCCATACTTAATCCAAACATACGGGGTGTTACACACCACCCCTAATGAATTACATCATATGGAATGTTAGGGGTGGCAACAATGCTGAGTTCATGCGGCATTGTATGGAACTGGTGAAGATGTATAAGCCAGCCATGCTCGTCCTTCTCGAAACCAAAATGGCTGATCATAAGAAGCTGGCAGAAGAACTCCAGTTCGACATGATCATCCAATCACCGGCAGTGGCCCTGTCTCGGGGGATTGTGTTTTTGTGGAAAGAGGCTTGTGTGAATGTTCATGAGGTGGCCACAACCCCACAAGGTATTCATGCAATGGTGAAGGTACTTCCTAATCATTCTCCGTGGATTTTCTCTGCCATCTACGCTAGAAATATTCTAGCTAATAGGAAAATCTTGTGGGAGAACCTAATTTCAATCTCCAAAAACCTCACAAATAACTGGTTTGTAGGAGGTGACTTCAATGAAGTCTTAAAGGCTAGGGATAAAATTGGGGGCAACCCCATATCCCCTAGTCGCAGTAACCTGTTTTGGAACTATATAAATGAATATAAGCTTCTAGATCTGGGTTACAAAGGGAGTAAATACACATGGTCAAATAAGAGATACAGTAATAGGATCTCTCTTATCCTGGAAAGAATAGATAGATTCTTTCCAAATAAGAGTTGGATCCAACAGTACCCTGAGGCTACTGTCTTGCACCTTACTAGGACCCACTCTGATCACTGCCCCATCCAAGTTAGCCTGGTAGGGTCATCCTCCAACAACCTTACTAGGCCCTTCGGATTTGAGTCAATGTTGACTAGCCACCCATCCTTCCCTAACATCATCAGTAGGGCTTTATCTGACCACGCCACTCTTCTCCAGTCCACTGATTCTTTCAACAGAATTGCTACCAATTGGAACCGGGAAACCTTTGGTAACATCTTTCATCAGAAGAAAAGAAATTCTTGCTAGAATTGCAGGAATTCAGATATCCCTCAACTACCAATTTAGCAGCTACCTGCTAAACCTAGAAACCAACCAAGCCAATGAGCTTAACCTAATCCTAAAAGATGAAGAGCATTTTTGGAAGCTCCAATCTAGGATTAACTGGCTTAATAAAGGTGATGCTAGCAATAGATTCTTCCACACTTCCACCCTTAACGAAAGAAGAAGAAACAGAATCCTCTCTCTTAAAGAAGAGAGTAGAAACTGGCTCCATGATTAGCATGATATCCAAATAGCCATAGTGGGCTTCTTCACAGATCTATGCACCTCCTCTCACTCAGATCTCCAATGACCACCACCAACCATATAACCATGTCCAACACTCTATCTAACTCCCAAAGAGACAACCTAGACAGACCCCTAGAATTAGGATAGATAAAAAGGGCAATCTTCTCCCATAAACCCTTCAAATCTCCTGGCTCAGATGGCATCCAACCTTTCTTCTACCAGAAATACTGGACATAGTGGGAAACTTTGTCACTGACTTCTGCAAGAAGTGTTTTTCCTCCAACTCCATGGATGAAACAATGAAGCAAACACTACTCTGCCTCATCCCAAAATGTCCTCAGGCATCAATGCTGAAAAGTTTTAAGTTAAATGGTTTGTGTAACACAATCTACAAGATCATCACAAAGATCATTGTCAACAGAATTAAACCTCTCTTGCAGTACATCACTGGGCCTAGCCAAGCCAGCTTCCTATCCAACAGGAAAGCATGTGATACTGCCATCATTGTCCAGGAATACATCACTCACTTCAGGAAGATGAAAGGGAATAATGGCAACATGATCCTCAAAATCGACCTTGAAAAAGCCTTTGACGGGCTAGAGTGGTCCTTCATAGGAGATATCATGCATGCTTTTAATTTCCCCCAGGCTTGTCCAAGCTCATCATGTCATGCATTAGCTCTTCATCCATCCCCATCCTTGTTAATGGAGGGAAAATTGAATCTTTCAAAACTACTAGGGGCATAAGGAAGGGAGACCCAGTTTCTCCCTACCTTTTCATAATGTGTATGGAGAGATTATCTAGGTCCATTGATAAGGTTGTCCTGGACAACCTGTGGCAGCCCATAAGTATCAGCAGATCTGGCCCTAGGATATCTCACCTCTTCTTTGCAGATGACCTCACTCTCTTTGCTAAAGCAAACTCCAGAAACTGCAACACCATCCTATCAATTCTCCAAAACTTCAATGATCAGTCATGTTAGAAAATAAACCTTTCCAAGTCCAGAGTTCTCTTCTCCTCCAACACATCCCAAGAATCTCTAGAAAATCTCACCAATTCTCTGTCCATCCAGGCCACTAAATCCTTTGGAAAGTACCTAGGTTTCCCCATTTTCCACAAAAAACCAACCAGTGCAGACTTTCAATTCATAATTGATAACATGAAATCCAAGTTGGTTGGATGGAAAACAAGTTGCCTTAGCATGGCTGGTAGAACTATACTGGAAAAGACCTCCTTAAATAGCATTCCTAGTCATGTCATGCAATATATCAATCTTCCCACCAAAATTACCAAAAACATTGATAAAATCCAAAGGAAATTTCTTTGGGGAACCACCCCTAAAAAGAATAGGGATTGTTACTCAAATAGCTGGTCATATATAATGTTTACTTTTTCTATCCGGTATACATATATTATACATTGATTATATATAGTTATACATATATTGTACATGAATTATATCTATATTATACGTTCGCCGGCTATTTTAAGTTTAAGAGATTAGGTGGGCGGCTATTTGGGTTAAATCTTCAAAAGAATAAGCTCACCTAATCAAATGGGATAAAGTCACAAATAAGAAAATTGATAAAGGGTTTGGGGCTTCAAAAAGCTGACCTTAAGAATAAAGCGGCTCTTACAAATCTTGCCTGGAGAACTTACCAGAACACCAGTAGGCTATGGGCAAGAGTCCTCATTCGCAAGCACTGCAACATGAGAAATCCCTAAAGGATAACTAGACCTTCTAGATATCCTAGGTACCCCAAGTCCCCTACTTGGCAGTGCATCCTAATGGGCCGGGACACATGCTGCAAAGCAAACAGATGGGTTGTTCACAAGGAAACATGGTTAATTTCTTAAATGATACATGGATTCCCAACCACCCGGCAATTAGGGAACTGATTGAGGGCCCTCTAACACAGAATGACCTAAAGGCCAAGGTTAGCTCAGTCTACGACTCAAGGACTTAGGATTTGTCCACTTTATCAATAGT
Organism: Nicotiana undulata; assembly: GCA_005239495.1. NCBI lineage: Eukaryota > Viridiplantae > Streptophyta > Magnoliopsida > Solanales > Solanaceae > Nicotiana > Nicotiana undulata. The sequence goes on from ML286663.1 coordinate 72,442, forward strand.
CCTCCCTCCTTGAATCCTTAACTTGCTAAGCTCTGTCTTCATATCCCCCAAATCCTACAAAAGAGGACACACTCATATGGGGCTTAACTTCCCGTGGCCATTTCTCAAACAGTTCTACTTACTATTTCCTAAGCAAAGCAGCCAGTAGCATTAATACAGATGAAGAAGGTTCCTTTAAATGGATCTGGAAGCTCCATGCTCCCAATAAAATAAAGAACTTCATCTGGCTCCTCACCCCCAGGAGACTTCCCACAAAGAGCTACACAGAGAATAGGGGTCAACTTTGATCCCCCAATGCTCTTACTGCAACAATGGTCAAGAAACGATTGACCATATTTTCTTTGAGTGTACTAATGCAGTACTGTTTTGGAATGACCTCCTCTCCAAAGCCTTCTATGAAAATAGACAGCAGAGACCTAGCTTCTCTGTTCACCAGTGGTCTTCAACTTGGAATTCAATTAGGAGTAAGCCTTTCAATAGCATCCTCCTATGGGAACACATCATCCTTTTCTGCTTCTGGCACATCTGGTTAACCAGAAACAATAATCTTTTCAACAACAAAAAAGATCTTACCAATTCTTCCAACACCATCTCCAAAGCCACTGAATACTTCGTGTTGACGAAAAATGGCTCAACAAGATAACTCATCAAATAGCAACCAAATGGGAGCCACCGAGAAGAGGTTTCTACAAGCTGACACGGATGGAGCGGCAAAAAGGAACCCAGGGATAGGAGGAGCAGGAGGAGTTTTTCGAAATCACAATGGAGATTGGGTAATGGGGTTTATAGAGAATATCCCCCATACAACCAACATTATGGCTGAACTGAAGGCCCTCATAAGAGGGCTCCAACTTGCGGACCAGAATAATCTGGTTCCACTCGAAATCAATAGTGACTCGTATGAAATTATCCAAATGCTAATGACAGGTAGTCTCACTTATGATCCTATAATTTGTAAATGCAGGTCGTTAATATGCCGAATGGACAGGGTAGTGGTGAAGCACACCTACCGGGAGCAGAATAGGGTGGCGGACGCGTTGGCAAAGGAAGCAGCAAAGACAACCTTTTTGAACAGATCTAGTATACTGCCAGCTCCTCCGATGTTTGCAAATGATGTATTTTGGGCAGACATCCTAAGAACTGATTCAGTTAGATTTTTTGTGGGATGTAATATTCAAATAATTCTAGATAACATTTATGCGGTGGGGGTATTCCAGTATCCAAACAATGGCTCAGCTGTATAATGTTTTTTGCTAACTAGTTATATATAATATCCCTTTTCACCACAAAAAAAAAAGTGTTTAGACAAGCTTTCAAAAACTGCTTCTGAGACTATTTTTCTGAAAAGTGCTTTAAAAAAATACTTTTGGGAAAAGACTACTTTTCTACTGCTCAAAAACAATTTCTACTTCTACGCAAAAACACTTTTTTCCTTCTAAAAGCTTAATCACACCTTAAATTTGGGGAAAAAAGCAATTTTGAAACCTTATCGTCCCCAAAAAAAACTTAGCCAAACATGCTTTATACCTAGAAACTTATACAATAAGATCAAGAAAATAAAAGAACTGCAGATTATATGTAATTTTTTTAACAAATAATTCAACTACTACGGAAGATCGATCATATTCAATATATATTAAGTCTTGAAGTCTATGAAGAAGCACATTCTTGTCGCTTCTTTAACTCGAAGAGCCTCAAAAAGTAAACTCAAAGTTTAGACCCTTTTGAGCAGTAATTAATGTTTAGTGTTTGGCCAAGCTTTTAAAAGCTGCTTCTAAGTATATTTCTTAAAAGCGCTTTCGGAGAGAAGACTTTTTTCTGCTTCTCAAAATTACTTCTGCTTTTCCTCGAAAGCACTTTTTTCCCTTCTAAAAGTTTGGCCAAACATCTCAATTTTTGGCCAAAAGTGTTTTTTCGCCAAAACACTTTTGGCCCAAAAAAACAGCTGGGCGAAACAGGCTATACGAACACCTCTTTTGAAATTTATCACTATTGCTGCACCTAAATAGTGATGCACAGAATTGGCAGCAAAATGAAACTATGCAGCCACCAGGTGTCATCTAAGAACATGAAGACATGCCATGCGTATGCTTTAGGCAACATGATAGAATAACAGAGGATAAAAAGAGAAAAAGAAAGATGAAGTATACAAAAGTGACAAGAAACTCTGTGATATCACAATGTTCTGATTCTTAAACGCGCTAACAAAGCATTTAGTCCTGCTTATAATCTTCTACTACTGAACGATTACCATAGAGGCACATTCTTTCTGGAACTGTAAAGCAAGGAATTAAAACCCAGCTGATCCAACAAGTGAAGAGTCTGATGCATTTTCATCACTGGTGGGTGTCTGTTCAACCGCTTTGCCGGGTGTCCCATCATTTGCTTTCAAAAATGTCCCAACATTTAGGTTGCACATGGCGCAGAGCTCTAATTTCTTCCCTTTTGCTTCTTCAATATCACCTCCCCAGCAAGTTCCAGAGATGATCTCTATTGCCTTTTTCCGTTTGTCTCCAGGGACAAGGGTGCCATTTAGCAAGAGTACAACATAAATTTGATCGCCACTCATTTTCCTTATCTGCAAAAATAGTTAGAAACATACAGTTCGTTGTGGCATGTTAATGATTTATGATTTTATCTATTGACTTGTTTTAAATCTCTATTATGCAGCTGCCTCATGGTACCTTCGGATATCGGTTGGTGAGGAAAGTCAATAAATAGCCGAATGCCTGGATATTTATGGGCTCTGATGATGATGCCATGTCTCCAAGCTTTTCAATTCCAGCGCACAGTTTAAGGAAGTCATTTGATCCTTTCAACTCAGTTCTAAGAGCTTCCAAATCACCAGCACTGAAGACCTCAGTCTGAACCTGTTAGAAGATGTGAGAGAGATGAGTGTTGACACCTAATTTTACCTCTCCTTTGTTGTTATTCATTTCCTTTGAGTTTTTAAATTATTACTCCCTCCGTTTCAATTTAAATGATACATTTTCCTTATTAGTCTGTTTGAAAAAAATGACACATTTCTATATTTGGAAACAATTTAAATTTAAAGTTTTCATTTTACCAATTTTACCTTTAATGAGAAGTTTTTATAACCACACAAATGTCATAGCCCACAAAGCTTTTACCCCTAAGCTTTTAGAACCACATATTTCAATTCCTTTTTTCCCTTAAACTTTGTGCCAAGTCAAACTAAATCACCTAAATTGAAACGAAGGGAGTATTAGTTGAAATGCACATTTCCCAATAATTAATATATATTTTTATCAGTAATACTAGTATTATTATTATAGTTATTATCATATTATGTATATCCAACCAATAAATATCTACTTAATATGATTATTGTATAATATGGTTGTAAGGATTATTTTGATCCAAACTAGAAGCCCAAAGAAATGCAAGGAACAAGAAAGGATTTAAAATCCAAAATCTCACTAGGATTGGCACATTTAATTAAAATCCAAAAACTCACAAAATAGGCACATTTAATTGACCATATTATTTGACCAAAAAGTATGAGACCTTTTGTTAAACTAATCAAAAAAAAAGGTAGAGGGTAAATCCTAGTTAAGGTTAATTAATTCTAGATCTGAGATGGATAACATGAATAGAAAAATATAGTTGAGTATAAATGTTGGCAGTAATTATGGCTAGATCTAATAGTATGAAAAAAGACTATGCATTAAATAACACTAAATGGCAATAAAATATAAATAAAGGAGAAAATTCACCCAATCTTGAGTCTCTTTCATTTGATAAAGATGAATGACAGACAAATACAAGAATCTCAGGGCCCTTTTCAAATCTGATGGAGAGTGTGTGATAACAGATAATCTAATCTCTATGGAGAGATACGTTTGTATTTTTTCTAGAGGGAGAGAGTCTGCTTTTCGAGAAGTCCTCTGTTCCCGTCTTCTCTTATACTCTTTATATGGCATATCCAAGGAGCCCTAAACAGTACAACTAGAGAGAATATTTAGTAGAATATTCCCTTTGAAGATTCCAAACCAAAATTAGTCGTTACTTGTATCTACCTCGGCCTTGTTGTTGATCACTGCTCGCCCTCAGCCTTGTTGATCACTGCTCGACCCCGGCCTTGTTGATGATCATTGCTCGACCCCGGCTTTGTTGATGATCATTGCTCGACCCCGGCCAGACAGCTCAATTCGATTCACAGGTTACTCATGACAATTATCTTCACATGTCGAATTTCTCTGATTTGATTTTGACCCATACAGTTAGTCCCTCCGCTTATCGAGGCCGTCTTTTGGTCGAGCTCAATGAGCGAACTTCATTAATCGTAGTTCGAGAAATTCGGATGGGGAGGTCGACTAGGGAGGATCGCAACTGAGGGTGCCGATCTTCAGGTCCAAGTGGTATCCCTGCGGGCTGAACTTGAGCAGAGTTCGACCAGGGCCAATGACTCGAGTGATGAGTTGATCGAGAAGATGGTAGAGTTGGAGAAAGGCCGACGAGGCCAGGATGGCAGCTTTGGCAAGGATGGAGGCATCGGAAGAGGTCATCCGTGTCCTCAGACCTGGACGGGCGATTCGGCCCTTGTAAGATGCCTTTTTTTATACCTCTTTTGTTTTGGAATGCTACTTTTGCTGCTTATTTCTGATTCTATTTTTCTTTTTCTTGAACGTTTTCCTCGATTGATGGTTTTAAAGGAACCATTGGTAGGCGTTAATTCGAACATGATCGAGTGTCTTTGATTAGTCCGAGCGAAGTCAAATGTTGCCATAATTAACTCGAACCAGGATTAGCTGTGAATCAAGTTCGAGCAAAGTCGAATGCAAGTTGAATTCGAGCGAGGTCGAATGTGAGTTAATTCGAGCGAGGTTGAAGGTAAATCGGGCGAGGTCGAATGTTGGTTAATTCGGGTGACGTCGAATGTTGGTTAATTAGGGCGAGATCAAATGTGAGTTAATTCGAGCGAGGTCGAATGTGAGTTAATTCGAGTGAGGTCGAATGTTAGTTAATTCGAGCGAGGTCGAATGTAACCTTTGTTTAATAATGGTCGGGGGCTGTATGGGTGTGAATTCGAACGAGGTCGAATACAACTGTTTTAATTGATGCAGCGTCGCTTTGGCGAAAATACGGGTGAGCTTCATGCACTTATGCTTTGCCTACATATATCGAAGAGATTTATGTTTTTTCCAGGCTGGAAATCCAGTCCAGTCTATATGGTCTCTTGGCATCTTCGGTTTTTTTCTTCATGATGTTTAGTATCGATTTGTTGGAGATTCCGCTTGCCCGTTGCCTGTTGGGCGGTTCGGCGTGGAGAGTATTCTTGTGATATGCTACTTCTCAGAGAATTCGGCGACCTCTTTCTTGATGAGTTGGGGTCCGTTGTCGCAACTGATCTTTTTGGGGAAGCCGAAGCGACACACAATATATTTTTGTTATATGATGGCGATTGTTCCCTAGGAGAATGCTCCTGCTTCTATCCCATTTAGAAAAATAGTCCGTTAAAATCAAATGAAATCAATCGTTACCTCGATTTGATGGATCGACGAGTGGAGGGGAGTGACCACATTCCCTTCTCCCATTATGCTTTTAGTGGCCGCTGCCAGTTTGGCAAGGCCGTCTGCTTCGATATCCTGTGCTCAAGGGATTTGGTCGAGCTGGCATTCATCGAACTCGGGTGACAGCTTGCAGATCTCGGCCTGGTATTTTTGCAGTCTTTGTTCCTTGATTTGGAAAGTCCATGTGACTTGATTGACAATGAGCTGAGAGTCGCACCGTAGGACGACTCGTTTTGCTCTGTACTCGAGTGCTAACTTTAGACCTGCAATCACGGCCTCGTGCTCGACTTCGTTGTTAGTCATATCTGGGCATCTTATGGACTAGCAAATTACTTCGCATGTTGAGACCTCGAGTTTGAATCTCAGTCCCGATCCCGACGTGTTGGTAATCCAATCCAATCTTGGGTGCACAAAACTAAAGGATACATAAGCCATACTATAAACATAAAGGTAGGACAAGTTTATCATTTCAACGAGTCACACAACAAGCTATCATCCCTCTCTAAAGAGAGCAGTATATATAAGATATAAATTGATGTCTAGCATTAACATGGCAATAGAATTATGGACGTGCTTAGTACATAATGACCATAATCCTACGCTAACAATTTACACTCATGACATACCAAAGTCACTACTACAGCAAAACGTAATTTTCATATTGATATTAAACATAATTTAATTTCTCACTTTTACAAAATCTTCACAAGGCACAACCTTATTCCATTAGCATAAACAACATGCTTTCCAGCATCATGCAGCAACAATATAATCCACTAAAAACTTGTAAAACATTTCATACATATATGCAAAGATCCAATCTTGATTGGTCTGACCATTTCAAGAGCTTGCCTATGAATTTCTCAAGTTTGCATACAATGAACAGAACGTGGAACTAGAATTGAATTTAGATCTAGAAGAAACTAAAATTTTAACTAGAAAATTCCCACAGACGACGCCAAATTGTTTGAGCAAAAAGTATGAGACATTTTGTTAAACTAATTAAATAAGAAGATAGAGGGTAAATCCTAGTTAAGGATAATTAATTCTAAATCTGAGATGGATAACATGAATAGAAAAATATAGTTGACTATAAATGCTGGCAGTAATTATGGTTAGATCTAATAGTATGAAAAAAGACTATGCATTAAATAACATTAAATGACAATAAAATGTAAATAAAGGAGAAAATTCACCCAATCTTAAGTGAGGCGGATCCTCTTTCATTTGATAAAGATGAATGACAGACAAATACAAGAATCTTATGGCCCTTTTCGGATCTGATGGAGAGTGCGGGATAACAAATATCTAATCTCTTTGGAGAGATGCGTTTGTATTTTTTCTAGAGGGAGAGAGTCTGCTTATCGAGAAGTCCTCTATTCCAATCTTCTCTCATACTCTTTATATGGCATATCCAAGGAGCCCTAAACAATACAACTAGAGAGAATATTTAGTAGAATATTCCCTTTGAAGATTCCAAACCAAAATTAGTCGTTACTTCTATCTACCTCGGCCTTGTTATTGATCATTGCTCGCCCTCGGTCTTGTTGTTGTTCACTGCTCGACCTCGGCCTTGTTGATGATCACTGCTCGATCTCGGCCTTGTTGATGATCACTGCTCGCCCTCGGCCTTGTTGTTGATCACTGCTCGACCTCGGCCTTATTGATGATCAATGCTCAACCTCGGCCTTGTTGATGATCATTGCTCGACCCCGGCCTTGTTGATGATCATCGCTCGACCTCGGCCAGACAGTTCAATTCGATTCGCAGGTTACTCATGACAATTGTCTCCGCATATCGAATTTCTCTGATTTGATTTTGACTCATCATACACGAACTAGGATTGACCCAATGAGTAAATTAAACCTTTTCACAACGGCCCAATAAGGTGGCAGCCTTTTTCACATTTCTCTTCTTCCAGGCACACGCACACCTCATACATATAAAACATGTGACAAGACGCCCCATTGGCCATGCGTACATGATGGAAGCAGAAGCAACTTCTAAAGAAGTATGCTTTCACCTTATTCGAACATTTCATCTGAAATTTATTACTATTAGTACACCTAAATAGTGATGCGCAGAATTAGAAGCAAAGTTGAACTACGCAGCTGCGATGTGTCATCATAAGAACTAGTAGACAAGCATAACTTGGTTGTGCAGAATAACCCCATTACACATCAGAGTAAAGGGAATATTTCCAGATGCTGAATGATTTGATATTTTAAATTACAATAAGAGACCTAGAGGAAAGTAGACTAACCTCCATGTTTAAGAAAATCTTTTTGCGGAATAGTATCTCAATAGCCTGAATCAAAAAAGCAATACATCACTGTTAGAAAACCTGTCCCACGTGTAAGAATTTAGTGAAAAATTTATAATGTATCGGATTAGTCCATCCACTAAGGAACATCTGGGTAGATTCTTTCATATGGCGTCAAAAGCCAAACACATTCTTGATACTAGGTTATAGATATTTAAGTGTATGATTTTTATTTCATCAAAGATCCTCCTATCTTCAACTACTCGCGAGCGTCTTTATTCCACAGAAAAGTTAAATATTCCTTTCTTTTTTTAATTCCATTGCAACTAATAGCCTGTTTGGCCAAGCTTTTTTTGGCCAAAAGCACTTTTGGCCAAAAATTGAGGTGTTTGGCCAAGCTTCTTGAAGGAAAAAAAGTGTTTTTTAGGAGAAGTAGAAGCAGTTTTGGAGAAGCAGAAAAAAGTAGCTTCTCTCCAAAATCACTTTTCTGAGAAGCACTTTTGTGAAAAATACACTTAGAAGCAGTTTTCAAAAGCTTGGCCAAACACTAATTACTGCTTAAAAGTGCTTTTCAAATTAATTAGGCAAACAGAAACTGCTTCTCACCAAAAGCACTTACTTCTGAAAAAAACACTTCTCAAAATAAGCTGATTTTAGAAGCTTGGCCAAACGGGCTATAAATTTACCAATCCTCAAAGGAAAAAATATATAAATAAATAATTCTAAAAACACAAATTACTTGCACAAGCAAAACACAAATACTCTAGAAATCTCATGTAGTTAGTGTTGTCAAAGACGAAAACTTCTAAAAAGCACTCTAGTTCAATTGGAGATTTAAGCACAAAAAGAAATTTAAATGTGGGTTTTAGTTAAAAAAGGCGCAATGCAAGAAAGAAAAAAATATGTATGTAATTCAAGAGAAAAGTAAAATTCATTCATATTGTTTTCCTTAACAACTCATATACTTATTTGTTGACTATATTTATAGTCTAGCATTGCTCCACGTAAGATAGAACTCATGGGCGACAAGGGGCATGTCCCGGTGCCTTGCCTACACTGAAGCACAGCTTAAGGGAGGTGAAGCGCCCTCCTTGAACTTTTTTGGGCTTCCGGGCTAAAGCGGGCCTTAAATAATCTTGGCTATCACGACAAATTCCAAATGGAAGTTGGCTATCACGCAGATGCATTCAGACAATAAATGAAATGTGAAAATATTGTCCCATACGCGAACAATCAAGAATTAACGGGTCAAAAACCTGATACCTCCTCATTAACACAATGCTCTCTGCAGGTCGGCCATCATACGCTTTACCAAGAAAGAACAATAGCAGCATTATTAAATTCCAGATTCTATATTGCAAACCAAAATTCAAGGTGATTTAATTTTGCATTTCCATTATCCGGATTAATGTTGTATGCCGTCGCAGAAGTTATAGCACACATACAAAGACTGATAAGTGGATTGAGCCTGGAAGGGATCTAGTTGCATCTGCTTCTGCATCTGTGCTATTTGACAGTTAACACACCCTTTGATGGCCTAAATAAAGGATATGTAGAACGTGGTCTCTTTTTCTTTTTTTTTATTTGAAACTGGTAACTTTTAGAACGTGCTCTCTTTTCATAATGGAAATCCAAATAATGAATAACAAGAAACGAAACAAGCAAGAATACTTGGATAAGTGCTCAAACTTTCAAGTTCAAAAAAAATATACAGCCATGGAACAATAAGGAAACGGCTATCTTCTAGCTATTCAACTTCATCATCTTCGCCAAGAACGTGTTCTGAAGCCTCACCCTGCTTGATCATCTATTGAGTCTAGGATGTCTAAATCTGGATTTTTTTAATGACATTTGTGTCACTTGTGTGAGCATTATCTAATAGCTTTAACAATAAAATGAGTTTGCAAGGTACATGTGAAATATGTAAAGAGACTTTTGCTGTAGAATTCTCCAATTATATGGATGAAAAAACCTCAGTTTCATAAGATGGCACACCTTGCAGATTTCTTAAGACTTAGGACCCCTTTGGCCATAGATTTTGCCAAAATAAACTTGGGTTTTATTTTTGGCAAACACATAAACGGCCATAGATTTTGCCTATATTTTGGCAAAATGTCAAATCCCAAATCCCAAAACCAGCTCAATAGCTAGTTTGGGCCAAATCCCTAATAATAGGGATATTTTTCCAAAATAAATTTGGGAAATATATTTTAAAAACGTATGTCTAAACACATTTTCATCTTCAAGTCATACTTCACCCAAAGCAGATTTTTCAAAACAAATTTGGGAATCTATGGCTAAATGCAGGCGTCCTGCGGGATAAGGCACTGACATAATATAGAAGCATTACGAAATCTAATGAATCAGAAAATCTCCTACTAGCTACCGATATTTTGATGAGGAAAAAACAATTATTTGCAAAAATTATCCACAAGCAAACGCCGGCTAACCATAAAATCATGCAATAATTTCAAACTTCTGCAATACTTGAATTTCGAAATTTCAGAAATGAATTGATACAACAGGACTAGATCAAACCGAAGCCAGCAACAGAAATATGGCCCAAATGGACGATCGTCTTACCTCGTCAAACCACTGAAGTGAAGAAGACGAACCGAAAAACCCAAACCGCAGTTCGATTTGTATCCTTCTTCTTTTTTTCTTTTCGAATAAAAGCCCTAAATTAGATGATCTGGACTTTAGACAGGTTAGCCGGCATGGGCCCAACAAACATGGTCTTCTTTGAGTTTTCCAGTTGTCCCGTATGTATATTAGAGAAAAATGACACTTGGATCCCTTTTAAAGGCTTAATGACCAAAATATTCCTTTTTTTTTAAAAAGAGAGAGAGAGAGAGAAAACATGCTCCTTTGGAAGATTTTTAAGGGATGGGATTCCCTCCAGTACTCTAATATCCAGTAATTCTTAATGGCTGCCTAGATGTATGCCATGTGTGCAGTTGAAGTTTCAAAGGCTTAGATTTACTTGTTATTTATGTTTTTTATTTGCACTATTAATAATTTATACTTTGTGTTTTTATGTATTAGATAAACAAAAAATGGTCGATGCTGCAACATGTCCAGCTCATTCTTTTTTCAAACAAAGATCAGTTTGTCAATCTTAAATATAAGAAAATTCTCAACATTATCTATGTACAAACAAGGTATATTTTATCTGGAAACTCAATTGAATTTCTTCTACTAAGTGAATGTCCAAAAAATTGGCATTTAAAAAAATGAAACAAATGGGATTTTGAATATTTTAAAATAATGTGAAAGTGTAATAATGTGTGTAATGAAAATCACAAGGTTGAAGAAGAATAAGAGAACAACGTTAGTGGAGGAAGGTGAAGAAAATGGTGTACACTGATCGTGTCAATTTTTGTTTTTATTTTCTAAGCATTATTTATTAATTAAGTAAATAGAAAACATAATAAAGAAAGAATTAGTAGAAAATAAATCCAGATCATTGAAACTTTAGCTGCACACATGGCATCATCTAATTAATCTATTGAGAATTATAGGACGTTATATTACTAGAGGGGATCCTATCCCGCTTTCTAAGACCAAGTTGCCCCACCTTTCTATGCCTAGGTTTCACCAAAGTACTTCTCCTTTTTCTAATAATTAGTTTTAGTGTACGTGCATTCTATGTGTTATTCTTATTTATCCATAAAACAGTACAGTTGAATTTGTTCATGACTCTAGACAAGTGAATTAATTTGATCCAAAAAATAACGAAATAAATGACAAAATATAAAATACTTAGCCTTAAAATGTAGATGAAATAGAAGAGCTGATGAATCCGCGGGTACAATAATGATGAGATCAAAAAGCGAGAAAGTAAAATTGTATTAAAATTCTGTATAGAATGTAATGGAAGTTATCCAGAAAATTCGAGTCCTTTACAATAATAACTGAGCTCCCTATTCATAGCTAGTCTAGGGAAGGAGGTCATATGATCATGCCATTCTTTAATGTCAATTATGAGGGTCATTGATGAAAATGTAATGGTAGACATAAATGCAAAATTTCTTGTAACGAGTCATCGCCCTTAATGCTGTAGAATATTCTGTATCAAAGGTTACCGGGCACAAAGCATTTAAAACTCCTTCTATAATCGTTATTCCTTCCGGTGACAAGCGGAATAATTGTGTTCGGTGGCCATCCCCATCTTGGGTTCCACGTGTCCTTCCGTAAATGACCACGTGTCATATCGTATTTTTCCCTATACAGATAGTCTCGCTGCTTTTCGGTGACACAATCTTGTGTTACCGAAAAGTTGGTAGAAATACTCCTTTTGGTGAGAATTACTATAACTCCCTATGCAGTCTTCTAACATTGATTAGACGCACGTCTTTCCGCATTTAATGCTCCGAACATACGCCATCCCGCGATTAAGCACAACTTTTGCGATTTATCAAGGTAATCATGGCCATGAATATAGCCGCCAAAACTTTACTTATACGCATCATCTTTCTCTAATGTACTTCAAAATTTCTCAAACTTCTAAGTTACATCTTTGTTTCCCATCTTCTCTCTAATTCTCTCAGAACCAGGAACTTTTCTTTCTTTTATTCCAATGGCTTCCTCTTCAAAGCGTGCTAGTTTTTCAAAGGGCAGGAAAAAAGCCGAGGACTCTGTTCCTCCAACGGTGGGTTTCATCATCCCAAGAAAACTTAACACCACAAAGGATTTTGATGAAACATTCCCTACTGCTATCTCTCGTAAATGGGCTATTAGTAGATATCCTTATTCTATCTGTTCTTCCAGTATTCCAACTGTAAAGGAAGACTACCGCTGTCATAAATTGGACATCACTGCTCCTGACCTATTGGAGCGAGTGACCCTTCTAAGAGAAGGTTTTACATATTTTTACACGTAGCACTTTACTTTGGGTGTGTTTTCTTTGAGCAGGGAGTTTGATCCCGTGATTGCGAAAGTTTTCCTTCGCTACCAAGTGTGCTTGGTACAGGTAAGCCCTTCAGTATGGAGGACGGTTGTCTGCCTTCGACGCATGTGTCAAGAAACTGGGGAAGAGCTATCATTAGCTCGCATGATGAACCTAAACTCCCCCAAGATTTTTCGGCGGGGGAGGGGGGGTATGATAAATCTTTGCAAACGTGGCCACCATGCTCCGTTGACTAGCATGGATAATGTTAACAACCGTGGGTGGACGGAATGATTCGTTGTAGTTGCCACCAATAATATCATTCCGTCAACAGTATCATCCTTTCCGAGCGCATGGAACCGTACTCGTATGATTTCTTTTTAAGATATCTTCTCTTACTAAATGTTCTTTCATGCCCGTACCGATTCTTCAACCTTCATATGTTTCAGCAACTCGATGGATCCCACTAGTGGTAGAAGGCTTGGACTAGTGGATTCAGAAGATCTTAGATGTTACGGTGCTCGAGATTTTCTTATGGAAAGATGTGTCCCTAAAGTACGGGTGGAGGGCCAAAAATCATGGTAACTTTAATTTTCAAGGTTTTTATTTTCTATGTGAAGAAGTTGGTTGAACCCTCCAACTTTTTTCATGAAATTAGGTCTACCTGTGGGCTTAGTTGATGTCCCCGAGGAGGATGTTTTGGCTGACTCTACTGATGTGGCGAGGCAACTTTAGGAGGCACTTACTCGAACAGGTATCTCCAGGCCTGCTTCGAGTGCGAACGTTTCTTCACGGAGTCCCCGGGCAGAGAACAAGCAACTAAAGAGAAGACGTTCTTCTGCGGCAGGGGAAAAGAATAAGAGGGCAAAGACTGATATCCCTGAGTCATCTCTGATGGCGATGGTGACTGGTTCTCCTTCAGGGTCGGTCATAGACATTGTGATGATTGATGACGATGAAGAAGATATCGATGGGGGATCTTCTCTATGCAGAAGGCAATGATCCTCATCGTCTCAACATGATGGTCGACCTGTAGAGGCAGTTACACCAACCGAGGACGATGTCTCAACACTGTGGGGAGAGTTTGATATGGTAGATAATGCCAATTCCTGTTTTTGGGGCCCAGCTGTTGTGTCCAGTACTGCAGGGCTGAGTATCAGATCGTTTCCGTCTTTGGTTGGAGAGCATCCCCCCTCCTCGGCATTGCATTTGATGTTGCTGCTTCTCATCCTTGAACTCCATCAATTTCATCTCCATCTTCACCATCACCAACAACTACTACATCATTTCCATCTTCATCCATTCCACCACTAGCAACTACTACATCATCTCCGCCGGCCACATCCAGCCATAGAGAGGGTACTCCTCTACCCAAGTCCCCAATTCATGGGAATTTGGGGCAAGATTATGCTGCCCCTTCTAAAGATCCACAGAGGATGAGCAGTGTTACCCTTTCGGTCTCCAGCGGGTGCAACCTGCTTTTGAGGCTAGTGGAGCTTGCTAACTATCTGAAGCCATTGGCTTCAGAGAAAGACTGGGGAAATATCCAAACACTCTCAGGAGTTGCCATTCTTACACGCGCCAAGTCCCTACGTTCCTCGAGCAACTTCAAGTTGATTAACATTATTTCGTTGTTCGATTCTTCATCTGCTTGGAAATATCTCAATGTCGGTTCCCCTACTTCTATCGGTATTAGAGCTTTTGTGCCGTACACTAGGGGAAAAGGAGTTTCTCTTGTTCTTGACTTGGCCGTTGTTAGGTAGGCCCATAGAACCCTATGTAATTCTTCGGGCCAATTGCCTTTTTCTACTTCCAACCTTTTCTTGAGGTTTTGAATAATCACTTTGTTTGTTGATGCCGCTTGACCGTTTGCGCTCAGATGATAAGGCGAAGAAGTGATCCTCTTTATCTTCAAATCTTCAAGGAACTTTGTAACTTTTGTGTTGATAAGCTGCGGCCCATTGTCGCATGCAATCTCTTTTGGTATTCCAAACCTGCAAATTATATCTCCTACAAGAAGTGGACCACTTCACGTTCTCAGATCTTCTAATAAGGACCTACTTCCACCCATTTAGAAAAATAGTCAGTTAAATTTTTTAAAATAAAATCTTACCTTTCCAGGAGTCGATGGTAGCGGTCCTCCATCCCCCATTTCATGAACGGCCACGGGGATAGAACCAAATGTAAGGGTTTTTCCGGTTGATGTACTAGTGGTGCGTAGCGTTGGCATTTATCACATTTTCGTACAAAGTCTTTGGCATCTTATTCCATACAGGGCTAGTAATATTCAGCCCGAACTAATTTCAACACCAAAGAATCTGCACCTGAGTGGTAGCCACATATCCCTTCATGGACTTCTCTCATGACATATTTAGCTTCTGATGCTCCTAAGCACTGGACCAACGGGCCTTGGAAGGATTTTCTATACAATTGTCCTTTCTTGCAGCTATAACGTGTAGCTTTGGCGCGTAACGCTCTTGATGCTTTGGGGTCTCCGGGCAGCTTTCCATGCTCGAGATACTCTATTATTTTGTTTCTCCAGTACCAGACCAAACAAGTCGAATTCACCTCATAGTAACCATCTGTATCTAGGACCGAGTTCATCAGTTGTACTACCGTCCTTGATTCCGATCCCTGGATTTATGTCGATGAGCCTAAGTTTGCCAATGCATCTATTTCTCTGTTATCTTCCCTTGGGATATGAGTAATCAACCACTCCTGGAATCGCGACAATAAAGTCTGAACCTTTACCACATATTGTTGCATACGTTCCTCTTTGGTGTCAAAAATTCTGTATACCTAATTTACCACAAACTGCGAATCACATTTGATTTCGATGACTTCAGAGTCAAGCCCCCGGGACAATTCGATCCATGCAATCAAAGTTTCATAATCTGCTTCATTGTTAGCTAAAGGAATCATGTTGGTGGCTTGCCTTAAGGTTTCCGGCGAAGGCGTGATCAAGGCTATTCCAAGATTGCACCCTTTAACGTTTGAAGCTCCGTTCGTAAATAAGGTCCCAACTCCCGGTGTCAATTCTGACACCATTATTGCCTCCTTCGTTGCTAGAGGCAATCATCCAGGACTGAAATCGGCCAAGTCAGCCAAGACTTACGACTCAATTGTAGTCCTCGATTTATACTCTATATCGAACTCGGCCCATTTGGCCAATCTACCCAAGAGCTCGGGTTTATGGAGGATATTCCTCAAAGGGAAAGTAGTCACCATAGCTATCGGGTGGCATGGGAAGTAGGGCCTCATCTTTTGAGCGACAACTACGAGAGCTAAGGACAATTTTTTCTGATGTGGGTAGCGAGTTTTGAGATCTTGTAGCTTCGTCCTCTCAAACTAAAACTGCACTTACCGCTACTTCTGAAACCACGAGGTAGATTAGCAATGTTTTCACCTTATTTTAGTTTCGAGAGAAATAGAGGACTTGGCAAGTATTTCTTCAAATCCTTCAAGGCCTGCTGATACTCTGGTGTCCATTCGATTTTTCTTTTCTTTTTTAGCAATGCGAAGAAGTGATGGCAATTTTCCAATGATTGTGAAATGAACCTACTTAGAGAGACTAATCTCCCTGTGAGCCTATGAACTTTTTTTACGTTAGACAATTGATCCGGGATGTCCTCTATGGCCTTGATTTTGTTGGGGTTAACCTCAATCCCCCTTTTGTGAGACTAGGAATCCTAGAAACTTATCAGAACTGACCTCGAATGCACACTTCTCGGGGTTATGTTTGGGGTTATGTTTCATATTATTCTTCCTCGGGATGTCGAATATTTCTTGCAAATTCTTCAAGTGGTCACGTGCATTCAAAGACTTAACGAGCATATCCTCTATATATACTTCCATAGTCTTTCCTATTTTCTTTTTGAACATCTTATTCACAAGCCGTTAATAAGTGGCTCCGACATTTTTCAACTCGAAGGGCATCACATTGTAATAATATGTACAGAAATTGTTATAAGCGATGTCTTTTCCTGATCTTATGGTTTATCTTGATTTGATTGTACCCAAAAATAAGCATCGAGGAAACTTATTAACTCGTTCCCGGTCGTGGCATCAATCGTCTGATTGATATTTAACAATGGAAACGAGTCTTTCGGGCACACCTTATTAAGGTCCTTATAGTCTACACACATGCAAAAATTATTATTTTTCTTAGGAACTATTACTACATTGGCTAGCTAGTCCGGATATCTGACCTCTCAAATTGAACCAATATTAAGTAAGCGGGTTACCTCTTCTTTGACGAATTTATTCCTTGCTTCAGCAATAGGGAACTTCTTTTGCCTTACTAGAGGTACGTGGGATCCAAGCTTAACTTATGTACGGCTATCTCCATTGGGATACCTATCGTATCCTCGTGCGACTAGGGCTATTCAAAACTGAACTGAAACCGTTAACCGAACCGAATCGATGGCTTATTGGCTTATTGGTATCAAATTATCGGGATAATGGATGGTGAACGGATTGAGATGTTATAATTAACGGCTTAACGGTTTGAAGATGGATTACTAAATTTTTTTATCGGGTAAATCATTAACCCGTTAAGAATTATTATATTTACACTTTTACCCATATGTATAAACTTGTTACTAAGGTAACTAGAATGGGATCTAATATTTTAGGGTAAATAATTATATCGGGATGACCTTTGCAACATCATAAATCATTTTTGGCAGAGTATAAAAGTCAATTATTTCATCAACATGACAACAAGCAACTAATTTTCCTCATAAGGTCTAGTTGGAAATGAAAAAACTTCAACCCATTGTTCTTGGTTCTAGATGTAAATCAGATAATTAGCCATGCCCTACCACCCTAATCTTTTGTTAGAAGAACATCTACACATTCTAAATAATCATACTGGGTAGGATGTATTTTCTTACGATTTAAATGTTTTTCATCAACATTTGTTAGATATTAAACTTTTTTAGCCTCGAGAGGAAAATGAAGAACGCACAGGCTTCAAAATCATAGCAATAATTACGATTCAAATCTTAGCAAGTTAAATTTTCATAGTCCAAGGATAAAAAAAGGAATAGGTATTGATCGTCCAAGCAAGTACGCTGCAATATAATTATGCAATATTGAATGTTCCTACGGTGGCCGATAATTTATTATTATTTTTTGTCCGTTTGGTATTGATTGTTCAAAAAAGTTCTATTTGATTTATCTGATAACCCGTCCGATAACCGCTCGATAATCGTCAACCCAATACCAATCCGCTTGTTGTCTTATTGGATGGCTAGTGTATTACTACATTTACCATCCGACAACCGATAAGTCGAACAGTTAAGCGTAATTATCCGCCCAATCCGCCCAATAAGCACCCTACGTGCGACCATGCAAAATAGTCGGCATTAATTTTAAGAAATTCAATAAAAGCATACCCGAGCTCCGAGTGCAGTATTGTTCCCAAATGGAATTTACTTTTTAGGAATTCTTCGAACAACGCAACATGTTCTAGTTCTCTGACGTGGACTTTGTTGCATCCATCTCTTCTGGAACTTGAAAATACCTTGGCACTTGATATTGTTCCGACTCCTCTATCTCTAGGCTAACTTCCTCTAGTTCGGGGGCGGGTGCTGGTCCTGGTAATTGCTATGACGCACGTTCCTTTCCTTTTCTACTGGAGACCGAAATTGCATTCATCTCCCTTGTTGTCGGTTGATCACCCCTTATCTGTTTGATCCCCTCGAGTGTCGAAAATTTCAACAATTGGTGATACGTTGAAGGCACGACTTTCATCTCGTGCAACCATGGCCTTCCTAAGATGATATTATATCCCATGTCTCCATCTACAACTTCGAAGAGAGTTCTTTTCATTACTCTTTTAGCGTTCGTGAGCAACATAATCTCTCCCCGAGTTGTCATGCTCGCGAGGTTGAATCCAGTGAGGAGCTTCGTTGTCGGAATAGTGCTTCATGTGAGTTGATCTTCTTCCAGTACTCTCTATTATATGATATTAGTTGAACTTCCTGGATCCATTAAAACAAGTTTAATTTTAAAATCTAACATATTTAGAGAAATTATCAGTGCATCATTATGCGGTACTAGCAATTTGTCAATATCTTCGTCCGTAAATATGATATCGTCTTTCCGGAGCCTTTTACTATGAGTTATTGATACTTTTGTCTTCTTTGCTGTCGAAAAGGTAACTCCATTAATCTCATTCGCTCCGTAGATCATGTTGATCGTTTTGACGTGTGGGTTCTTCTCCTCCTATAGAGGGTTCCGAGTCGCCCCTGCTCCGACCGTAATTGTTTTTAGCTCATCCACACAAGAATTCTCTGAGGTGGCCATTCTTCAGTAGTGTTGCCACTTTTTTTCGCAGGTGTCGGCAGTCCCCAGTCTGGTGGTCATTTGTCCCATGGTATTCACACTATAATTTGATATTCCTCTAACTGGGATCAGATCTCATAGGGAATCGAGCCTCTTTGATGTTCCTCATGGTTGACACCAACTCCACAACACTGACGTTGAAGTTTTACTCTGATAACTTTGGGTAAGAAGAATCTTGCGACCCCAAAGTTTCTTTATCCTGCAGCGATCTGTTGTTCCGTCCACGATCTATCTTTCTGTCAATAGTGAACTTGTCAGATGTTCGCAAGATCCTGCCACGAACTTTGGTCCGCTCGTACGGTAAAAACTTTCCTCTCAAAGTCCGTCTATCCGTGTCAAAATCATCATTCATTTTTTTTTATTCTTCTCCCATCCTTTCGTCGACGATGGAAAGCCAACCTGATCGCCTTTGATCCTCCTTTTTGACTCGTACCGATTGTGGACATCCGCCCAAGTCGTTGCTTGAAACTCGAGCAGACTTTCCTTTAAATTTTGGAAAGCGTCTGAACTTCTCGGATTTAAATCTTTGGTGAATGCTTCAGTTTCCCATTCATCCGGTACTACCGGTAGTAACATTCTGTAACGACCCGGTCGGTCGTTTTGAGAGTTAGCGCCCCGATCCCCTAATAACTGCTTCTCCCATGTCTATTTATGCTTTTGGAACTTGTCGGAACGCTGAGTGGTGAAATTCGGAGGGATTTTGGACACATAGTCCATAAATGTGAATTTCAGCTTTAGAAATAGGGTCGTAGTTAGAACTGTGTGAAGACGGATTCAGAATGGAATTTCGTCAACTCCGTTAGCTTCATTGGGTGATTTCAGGGTTAGGAGCGTGTTCAGAGTGTGTTTTCGAGGTTTGTTGTAGATTTAGGCTTGAAATGGCGAAAGTTAGAATTTCGGCGATTTCGGCCGATAGGTGAAAATTTGATATCGGGCTTGGAATGGAATTTCTGAAAGTGACAGCAGGTCCGTAGTGTCATTTATGACCTGTGTTTAAAATTTGAGGTCATTCGGATGAGTTTTGACGTGATTCGGCATCGAATGTGGATTTTAGAAATTTCATAAGTTCTTAGGCTTGAATCTATGCATAATTGATGATTTTGATGTTATGGCATGTGTTTTTAAGGATCAAACAATTTTGAATGAAGTATTAGGATTGTTTGGTAGGTTTGGTTGAGGTCCCCAGGGCCTCGGGTGTATTTCGGATGCACAACGGGTTAGATTTGGACTTAGGACATATCAGATTTTTGTTGGTGTTGGTTTCCTCTGATGCGTTCGCGTGTGGTTAGTCGTGAATGCGTAGACTTATTTTGGCTCCAGATATTTTGTGCTACGCATTCGCGGATTGAAGGGTGCGTTCGTGTAGGTATGGCCAGGCACTGGATCGCGAACGCGGGGCCTGAACACGTCCGCATAGTTATAAGTTGGGGGGTCAGGGGTTTGGCGTTTACCCTTCGTGTTCGCAGGCCCTGGACCGCGTTCACATAGGGTTATCTCTAGGCGCGTGGTTCTTCATCTTCGGGTTCGCGACGCTCCCTCCGCGAACGCATAGAACACTCACCTTGGCAGAATATTAAAACCCCAATTCGAGGGTTTAAGCCTATTTTCACATTTTTGAATTTGAGAGCTCGGGAAGGGCAATTTTTGGAGACTTTTGCACTCGGGCAACTTGGGTAAGTGATTTCCATCCAACTTAAATCAATTTCCATGATTCCTAACTTAAATCTAGTCTTTAATTTCGAAATTTTTGGTAGAAAATTGGGAAAAATGGGATAAACTTCCTAAACCGAATTATTGAGTTTTGATTGGGATTTTGACATCCGATTTGGGAAATTCTTATGTGGTTAGACTCGTGAGTGAATGAGTGTCCGGGATATATAATTTTTACCCGATTACGAGACGTTGGCCCTGTATTAGTAAAAAAGAGTTTCACACGTAAGGTGATTTTTGACAACTCAACCGACTACGTGGACCGAGGAAAACACGACAGTTGGATATGATTCTATAAAGAGGTACGGAACAAAGAGGTGCGGATCAATAAACCTACAGAGTAATCAGCTACGGGAAACTCAACCTGATTGAGACAAGGAAGAGATACAGTCAGAATTAATCCAGATAGAGCTACGGGCAGATTCAGGGAATCCTCAATTGATAACTCATATGTTATGAAACCTTCATACAACAGTTACAGTTACCCTTTTGTAACGCCCTATTAATGTAATAATTAGTCATTAATGAGAAATCATAGCAAGAAGAATACGTTATATTAAGAAATCCCTTATATAAGGGATGAGAATATAACTTGTAAAGGGCATCGGAGCTTCGAATACAATATACCTTACTTTCTGAGAATCATATTATCGCCATTCATTAATTTTCTTTTACTTAATATTATTTCTTTGATTATCATTAACCCGTGTTCATCCTAAAAGTAGCTTTGGTCAAAGAATCTAATTCTTTGATTAAATAAATTGGTTCAGTTACCAGGAATCTGATAATATTTGTTTGCTTTTCAATCGATATCCTCTAAACTATGTCGAACTCCAACGACAACAACCAGCAGAGGAATGGAACCCCAGTTCCATCACCTCAAGGAACCCCACGTGGTTCAAAGGAACAATCCCCAGAAAGATCTGATAACAACCGCAATAATAATGAGCAAACGGTAGAACAAGTCGAGTAAAGCAAATGATTGCAGAGTACGTGGAACAAGCATTGCAAGAATTTGCAAGGGGACTACCAGCGGCACCACCTGCATCACGGACACCACCTCCAAATAATACTATCACAGTGGAGAATCCTCAGTCTGGGTTGGTAAACTCAGCAAGGGGTGACACTCCTAACGAATCTCTCAAAGCGAGACCAGGTATGACTAATAACTCTGAATTACAAAATTTCCTGCTAACCATGCAGAAACAGATTAAGGAACAAAACGATCGAATTGAGCAAATTCCTGGAGTACCACCTATTATCAAAGGCATTGATGTGGATAGATATTCTCAACAACCTTGGAAACCAAGCGCAACACCTTGCCTATACCCAAGAAGTTTAAAATGTCTGACGTTCCTAAGTATGATGGAACAACTTACCCACGCGACCATGTGACCGCTTTTACTACTGGAGTAAAGGGCAACGACTTAACAAAACAAGAGATTGAATCAGTCCTTGTCAAAAAATTCGGAGAAACACTTAACAAAGGAGCCCTAACCTGGTGTTCTCTTCTCCCTGAAAATTCTATTGATTCTTTTGCTGAGCTTGCAGATTCTTTCATAAAAGCACACTCTGGTGCACAAAAAGTCGAGAAAAGAATGGAGGACATATTTAAAATAAAGCAAGGAGACACGGAACTACTCCGTGAATTTGTAGACAGGTTCCAACGAGAAAGAATGCAATTACCCAGGGTGCATGTTAATTGGGCAGTCATGGCATTTGCAAGTAATCTAAATGATAAAAGCTCAGAAGCCACGAGGAGACTCAAAGAAAGTCTGAGAGAATTCCCAGCTACAACGTGGAATGATGTATATAACAGGTATAATACCAAACTTCGAATAGAAGAAGATATCATTGCTCGTTCGAGAGATGAAGATCATTCCAGATCCAGACGTTCTGAATCAGACAGAAGATCAGGTAAAAATAGTTACGATCCTTACTTAGGACCATCGGGACGCGAAACTCGTCCCAGGTTCGAAGGCACTAGGTCAGATTATAGACCACCAAGTAGAGACGCGGGCTCATCCTCATCCAGATCTAGAAAGGATCGGGATGAACGACCTAGAGGTAATGCACGAATTGGGGATCATACCTTTAATGTAAGTACTCCTGAACTTGTTTCAATACTAAGAGATATGGGCGATAAGGTTAAATGGCCCAAAGAAATGCGGTCAAACCCAAATAAAAGGAACCTAGATTTCTGGTGTGAGTTCCATAATGATCATGGACACAGGACTGTGGATTGCAGATTTCTACAAGGTGAAATAGAACACTTATTGAAACAGGGCTATTTAACAGAATTGTTTAGTGATAAAGGTAAACGGGCATATATGAAGAACAGGCAGGAGCCCCCGAAGCCTCCTTCTCCAAAAAGAACCGTCAACGTGATACATGGAGGAGAGGAAATGAACGGAATAGTTTGCAAATTAGCCTCGAAGGCCACAATTACCCACGGAAAGCGGGTTCGAGAAAATCCAGATGAAGATGATATAACCTTTGACGATGCAGATTTTGGCGGGCTAATGCTTCCCTACAACGATGCTCTGGTAATATCTTTACTCATTCATGACACTAATGTTAAAAGAGTGTTGATTGATCCAGGTAGCCCAGTCAATATTATCTTGTTAAGAGTCGTGGAAGAAATGCTCATGGGAAATCAGGTGATCCCAAAGGCACGAGCCATATCAGGGTTTGATAACTCTATAGTGATAACCAAAGGAGAGATCGAACTTAGCACTTATGCCGAAGGAGTAACTAAGAACACCAAATTCCAAGTCATTTATACTGACATGGCTTATAACGTGATTATGGGAAGGCCCTGGATCCACGACATGAAAGCAGTACCATCCACCTTACACCAGGTAATTAAATTTCCCTCAGAATGGGGAATCAGACAAATTAGAGGTGATCAACAGACCTCCAGAAATATAAATTTTGTGGCGCTGTATAACAAAAAAGAGACGGAGGAACCGGAAGATAGATAAATCTTCCAAACAGATGTCACCGGCCAAACATGTACAGAAAAAATTATTGATCAAACAGGTACGAAAGAAGTGAATGTTCAAATAGTACGGGAGGAGATACCCACGAGAAGGTGAATCCAGTCACCACGGAAGATGCATTGGATCATACAGATGCAGATTCCAGACCGGACGTCATTCATGAACCGGAGGAAGACGAACACATCAAAACAACTACAAAAGAGCTCAAAGATGCTCCGTTGTTTGGACAAAAACCCGAATAGAAGGTGTATGTAGGCACGAGGCTAAGCCTCGATCGAAAAGGTAAGTTAATTGATTATTTAAAGGCTAACACAGATTGCTTTTCGTGGTCCCACTCAGATATGACAGGTATTCCACCAGAAGTGATGACTCATAAACTAAATGAAGACTCATCCTTCGTACCTGTTAAGTAGAAAAAAAGAAAGCAAGGACCATTCAAGAACCAAGTGATTGACGAAGAGGTACAAAAACTCTTGAAAATTGGTTTGATACGTGAGGTAACATACGCTAACTGGTTATCTAACACCGTGGTAGTACCAAAAAAGAATGGAAAATGGAGGGTATGCGTAGATTATACTGATTTAAATAAAGCATGCCCCAAAGATTCATTCCCATTACCACATATATATCAAATGATTGATGCCACCGCAGGTCATGAATTATTAAGCTTTCTAGATGTATATTCTAGTTATAATCAGATTAAAATGGATCCCTCATACGAGGAAAAAAACCCTTTCATTACGAACATGGGGACTTATTGTTATAAAGTCATGCCTTTTGGCTTAAAAAACGCTGGAGCCACCTATCAAAGGCTAGTGACTAAGATGTTCCAGGAACATCTGGGAAAAACGATGAAAGTTTACATTGATGACATGCTGGTAAAGTTAGCACGGGCGGAAGACCATTTCCAACACCTTTCTATTACTTTTGACATTTTACGCAGGTATAATATGAAGTTGAATCCAGAAAAATGCGTTTTTGGTGTACAATCATGAAATTCTTGGGTTTCCTTGTATCAAACAGGGGAATAGAGGTAAATCCCGCTCAGATTAAAGCTATAGAAGAAATACCTAATATACTAACAAATAAAAAAGAAGTTTAAAGACTAACGGGAAGAATAACAGCTTTGGGAAGATTTATTTCCAGGTCTTCCGAAAAAAGTTTTAAATTTTTTTCAGTCCTCAAAAAGCAGAATCAGTTCGAATGGACTGAAGAATGTCAACAGTCCCTCAAGAATCTGAAGGCTTATCTATCAAAACCTCCACTGCTATCAAAGCCAAAGGAAGGGGAGAGGTTGTGCATCTACCTAGCTGTCTCAGAAATTGTTGTAAGTGAAGTATTGGTAAGAGAAGATAAAGGTAAACAATCTCCTATTTATTATGTAAGCAACACTTTACTAGATGCTGAAACTAGATATCCACATCTAGAAAAGTTAGCCTTAGCTTTAATAATGGCCTCTAGAAAATTACGACCATATTTTCAATGTCATCCAATCACTGTTGTGACTTCATATCCTTTAAGAAATATTTTGCATAAGCAAGAACTGTTAGGAAGATTAGCCAAGTGAGCCATAGAATTAAGTGAGCATGAAATAATATATCAGCCTAGGACTACAAATTAAGTCTCAAATTTTAGCTGATTTTGTCGCCGACTTTAGTAGTAGCATTGTCCCTGAAGTGGAAAAAGAGTTACAACTCTTCAACGGTGCTAATCTGGGTCTATGGACCCTATTTACCGATGGCTCTTCCAATGTAAAAGGCGCCGACTTAGGCATAGTCCTAATATCACCCACGGGTGAGAAGACACGACAGGCTATTAAATGTCATCCTATAACTAAGAATGAAGCAGAGTACGAAGCTGTCATTGCAGGACTAGAACTCGCACGAGAACCCTCAATTGAGCAAATCGTAATCAACAGCGACTCCCAACTGGTAGTAAATCAGATGCAGGAGACTTACATCGCTCGAGAGTCTCGGATGCAACAATATTTGGAAAAGGCACGAGAGCTCGTAAGACAATTCAAAACATGGAAGGTAATACAAATACCTAGAGAGGAAAATACAGAGGCAGATGCATTAGCTAACCTCGCAGCAGTCACGAAAGTAACAAACAAAGACAATGCAATTGTCGTTCATCTATTCCATTCAGCGATCGACCAGGACAGAAATGAGGTAACTTTCAACAATTTAACCTGGGATTGGAGAAACGAAATTCTTAATTTTTTGCAGAATGGCACCGTACCTGAAGATAAGAAAATAGCTCAAGCACTTCGCCGCAAAGCTGCACGGTATTGCCTCATTCGCAATTCATTATATCGCAAAATGTTCGGAGGACCCCTAGCTAAATGCCTCGGACCTAATCAAACGGAGTTCGTGATGAAAGAAGTCCATGAAGGATGCTGTGGAAATCATTCAGGAGCGAGATCCTTGGTAAAAACCTTAATCAGAGCTGGGTACTATTGGCCTAAGATAGAAGAAGATTCCGAGAACTTCGTATCCAAATGCGACAGGTGCCAAAGGTTCGCCAATAACATGCATCGACCAACGGAATTGTTACATCCAATTATATCCCCATGACCCTTCATGAAATGGGGTATGGACATAGTAGGACCTCTTCCCCCAGCTAAAGGACATGTACGGTTTCTACTCGTACTTACCGACTATTTCACAAAATGGGTAGAGGCAGAAGTATTCAAACAAGTGCGAGAAAAGGAAGTTAAGAGCTTCTTATGGCGAAACATAATATGCCGCTTTGGGATACCGAAGGAGATCGTGTGTGATAATGACCCACAATTCATAGGCTCTCAAATCACAGAATTCTTTGAAAGCTGGCAAATCAAACGAATCACTTCAACGCCGTATCACCCCGTGGCTAATGGTCAAGCTGAGTTAACAAATAAAATCATCATCAACAATATAAAGAAACGGCTAGATAAAGCCAAAGGAAAATGGCCTGATGAGTTACCAGCAGTATTATGGGCATACAGAACAACTTCAAAAACAGCCACGGGAGAAACTCCATTCGCACTTGTCTATGGCTCAGAAACCTTAATACCCGTGGAGATTGGCGAACCAAGCATAAGGTTTATAACACCCACGGAGGAGGCAAACGATGAGGAATTAAGGACTAATTTGGACCTACTCGAACCACGAAGGGAAGCAACACTAATACGGATGGCAGCTCAAAAACAAATCATAGAGCGTTATTACAACCGTAAATCTCATCTTAGATACTTCAATATTGGGGACTTCGTCCTCAAAAAAGTCTTTCAATCAAGTAAAGAAGCAGGCGCAGGAAAGCTAAGTCCAAATTGGGAAGGACCCTACAAAGTCCGAGGCATAGCTGGGAAGGGCGCCTACGAGCTGGAAGCTATGGATGGCAGAATCCTACCGACAAGCTGGAATGCCATCCACTTGAAGAAGTACTACTTCTAAGGAAAAGAAGTACCCCCGGTCAGGTATCACACGTTCGATTTTATTTTGAAAATTTAAAATTTTACTAACTTTTTTAGATGATAGGCATAAAGCTAACCCATCACCAGATGATGATATTAGACCTACAAAGACGCGAGGAAATAACTAAATTCCCGGTCTAGGGTTACACTTTCTGATGGACGTTTTAAAGGGTTAAGTAGTCATCATCTAAAAACTATATACCTTCGAGTCCCGCACGTTTTTCCTTTTCAGGAAAAGGACCACAAGGAAGGAATAGTCAAGTGCTCGAGATTTTATTCTTCAAAGCTCAAACACTTGGGGGACTATACAGTATGGAAGGTTAAGACGAAGCGAAGAAGACTATTAGAAAGTCAAAGCTCGAGCCTGAAGATCCATCTACCCAATAAGTCAAGTGATACGAGCAGAATCGAAAGAGCCGAAGACTCAAATACAAAGCCTAATTCAAAAAATCTTCGAACATGTTCAGGTTGAAAGGCAAAATATTAGCCACGAGGAAGAAATGCACATCTTTGTACTTATACAAAACTGTTAGGGGTAAAAGATCATCATCATTGTACTCGTTCAAAAACTGTTGTGATTAAAAACAGTTACAAAATCTTTGTACTCGTATAGAAAACTGTTATCAAATAAAACAGTTACGGATGAAAGATCAAAATTCTTGTATTTGTTCAGAAAACTGTTATCAAATAAAACAGTTACGGATGAAAAAGCATTTTCCTCATACTTATTAAAAACTGTTGTCAACAAAAAAAGTTACGGGTTAAAACCACAATCTTTATAAAAAATGTTACTAATGAAAAACAGTTTTTCCCTTGTATTAATTCGAAAAAACTGTTACCTATGAAAAATAGTTACGAAATACAAGTGTATATCAAATATGTTAAATGAAAACAGTTGCAACATGAGTTTTAGACGATAATCAAAACACATGTAAAATGGCGTGGAAGTTCAAACAAAAAACTTTCCTTAGAAACATTCTTAAACATGTGAAAAAATTCCTATCACTCTGTTGTATTATTACACCATTATGAAGTTGAGATGTCCTCTTCATTAAGTGTCAATCAAAAAGGGCCCTCTTTCATAAACAAAGCCTACTACAAAAAAGGCTCACATTTTTATATACAACATCGTGCCTACTATGAAAAGGTACGAGTGATTTCAGCATCTTCATGTAAAAATTCAGAGGTAAAACAAAAACCTCAAAAATCAAAACATGCAAAAGACTTAAGAGTGAAACAGAAACTCAAAGCAAAAAAGTCATAACTTGCATATATTCAAAAAAGAGCGGCTAAGTAAGAACTAAGTACTAACTAGTACTTAGCCACACATAATTTATTCATTAAGGTGCCCCTAAGTTGTCAGCGGTTGAGTTACATGTTTACTCCTTCATTTCTGTTTAAATTGCTTTATTGCATTTATTTTTCCGCAAGTTTTAGGCTTACTTAGTCGTAGAGACTAGGTGCCGTCACGAGACCGTTCGGAGGGAAATTCGGGTCGTGACAAGTTGGTATCAGAGCGTCTAGGTTCATAGGAGTCACAAGTCACAAGCCGGTTTATTAGAGTCTCGCGGATCGGTGCGGAGACGTTCGTATCTATCTTCGAGAGGCTATGTAACTGTTAAGAACCATCATATTCCTTATCGTGCTAGTTACTGTCATCAAAATTCTTAAACTCTATTATATTCTTGCTCACTGATGGTGTGTACCCGTAACGGACGTACTGGTGACCAGGCACACGAGCCCCTAGTCAGAGCCACTAGAGGCAGGGGCCGGGGCAAAGGATGAGCACGCGGTGCAGCCCGAGCACCGGCTAGAGTAGAGGCAGAGCAGCCCCCAACAGCCACAGTTGGAGGTGCATAGGAGGTCCCTAGTATTACTCTAGCCCTCTAGGAGACATTGGCTCAGTTTTTGAGTGCCTTCAGTACTATGTCTCAGGCGTCACTACTTCCGATAGCTCCAGCTACATCCCAGGCGGGGGGAGGGGCACAGACTCCCGCAGCCCGTACTCCTAAGCAGAGGGTTCATATTGGGCAGGTTCCAAAGTACATTCCTATGCCCCCAGCATCTCCAGCTCAGCATGAGACTAGGGAGGCAGAGCAGCTCCGACTTGAGAGGTACAAGAAGTACCACCCACCTGATTTTAGCAGACTAGCTTCAGATGACGCTCTGTGTTTTCTTGAGGAGTGTCATCGCATTCTCCGCACTATGGGTATTGTGGAGACGAGCAGAGTTTCTTTTACTACCTTCCAGTTGAGGGGAGCGGCTTATCAGTGGTGGCATGCCTTTGAGTTGAGCAGTGTCACTTACTTGGGATCAATTCTCTGAGATGTTCTTGCTTGAGTTTGTCCCTCAGAGCCTCAGGGATGCTTGGCGTGCAGAGTTTGAGCAGCTACGCCAGGGTACTATGACAATGTCTGAGTATGCAGTCTGTTTCAGTGATTTGGCATGTCATGCACCAGCTTTGGTTTCTCTGGTTAGAGAGAGAGTTCGACACTCATTGAGGGACTCCACCCCAGTATTTGGACCGGTATGGCCAAGGAGTTGGAGACAGATATCACTTACCAGCAGGCCGTGAGTATTGCCCGGAGGATTGAGGGTCTGTTAGCCCGGGACAGGGAGGAGAGAGAGACCAAGAGGTCTCGAGAGACTGGTCATTTTTCAGGAGCTCGTGTGCCAGCAGCACGCTTTGGTAGGGTATTTGTGAGCCGTCCTGTTCATTCAGCTCTTCCAGCAGCCAACAGTATTCCAGCTCCTCCCAGACCTTAGGAGACTTAAAAAAAATATGTCCCACCAGTATCTAGTGTGCCTCATGCTCGAGGTGCTATCACCGGCCAGACCAGCAGGCCAGTTCAGAGTCAGTATCAGTCGCCCCGTCCTCCGAGGGGTTGTTTTGGTTGTGGTGACCCTCACCATGTGCTCAGAGACTGCCCCAAAGCCAGGAGGGGTGCACTATCCCAGTCTTATCAGGCCCCACGTGCTCCACCTGGTCCTCCAGCTATTCTCCCAGCCCCAGCTGCTACCCCACCTTCTGAGACAGCTCGAGGTGGAGGTCGGAGAGGTCGAGGTCCCCCTAGCGGGGGAGGCCATGCCAGATATTACGCTTTTCCAGCATGTTCAAAGGCCGTTGCTTTGGACTCGGTCATCACAGGTATTGTCCCTGTTTATCATAGGGATGCATCCGTGCTATTTGATCCAGGTTCTACGTACTCATATGTATCTTCTTATTTTTCTTCACATCTTGGGATAACTCGGGATTCTTTGAGTTTCCCCGTATATGTTTCTACTCCTGTGGGAGATTCTCTTGTTGTGGACCGCGTATATCGGTCATGTTTGATTGTTATCAGTGGTTTTGAGACCATGGCTGACCTACCATTACTCAGTATGGTAGATTTTGATGTTATATTGGGCATGGACTGGTTGTCACCCTACTATGCTATTCTTGATTGTCACGCCAAGACCGTGACGTTGGCTATTCCAGGATTACCGAGGTTAGAGTGGAGAGGTTCCTTAGAGTATACTCCCCGCATAGTCATTTCCTTTCTTAAGGCTCAACGTATTGTTGAAAAGGGGTGTGATGCATATTTGGCTTATGTGAGAGATGTTAGTGATGAGACCCCTACAGTTGAGTCAGTTCCAGTTGTGAGGGACTATCCTGATGTATATCCAGCTGATCTTCCGGGTATGCCGCCCGACAGAGATATTGACTTCGGCATTGATTTGTTCCCGGGAACTCAGCCCATTTCCATTCCTCTCTATCGCATGGCTCCTCCTGAATTGAAGGAGCAGTTGCAGGATTTGCTTGATAAAGGTTTCATCCAGCCAAGTGTATTGCCTTGGGGTGCTCCGGTATTATTTGTGAAGAAAAAGGATGGTTCGATGCGTATGTGTATTGACTACCGGCAGGTGAATAAGGTGACAGTAAAGAACAGGTACCCATTGCCTCGCAATGATGATCTATTTGACCAGCTACAGGGTGCTAGGGTGTTCTCCAAGATTGATCTGCGTTCAGGCTATCATCAGTTGAAGATTCGGGAGCCGGATATCCCGAAAACTGCCTTCAGGACCAGATATGGCCACTATGAGTTCCTTGTTATGTCATTTGGGCTGACCAATGCCCCAGCAACCTTTATACACCTGATGCACAATGTATTTCGGCCTTATCTTGATACTTTCGTCATCGTGTTCACTGATGACATTTTGGTATATTCTCGGTCCTAGGAAGACCATGAATAGCATTTGAGGACCGTGCTTCAGACTTTGAGGGAGAAGAAATTGTATGCCAAATTTTCTAAGTGTGATTTTTGGCTTGATTCTGTGGCATTCCTAGGCCATTTGGTGTCTTCTGATGGGATCAAGGTAGATCCGAAGAAGGCGGAGGCGGTGCAGGGCTGGCCTAGACCATCTTCAGCTACTGAGATCCCCATTTTCCTCGGTTTGGCTGGGTATTATCGCCGTTTTGTGGAGGGATTTTCATCCATTACAGCGCCTATGACCAGACTGACCCAGAAAGGTGCCCCTTTTATATGGACTGAGGAGTTCGAGGAGAGATTTCAGAAGCTCAAGACAGCCCTGACTACATCTCCTGTGTCGGTATTGCCTACAGATTTAGGATCATATACAGTCTATTGTGATGCTTCGAGGATTGGCTTGTGAGCGGTGTTGATGCAGGACGGTAGGGTGATTGCCTACGCGTCCAGACAGTTGAAGGTTCATGAGAAAAACTACCTAGTTCACGATCTCGAGTTGGCAGTGTTTTTTCACGCCCTGAAGATATGGCGTCATTATTTATATGGTGTTCTCTATGAGATATTCACAGATCAACAGAGTTTGCAGCACATATTCAGGCAGAAGGATCTCAATTTGCGCTAGCGTAGGTGGTTGGAGTTACTCAAGGATTATGACATCACTATACTATACCACCCGGGGAAGGCCAATGTGGTGGCCTACGCCTTGAGTCGTCGGGCGGAGAGTTTGGGGAGTTTGGCGTATCTTCATGTAGCTGAGAGGCCCCTAGCCTTAGATGTTCAGTCCTTAGCCAGTCAGTTCGTGAGATTGAATCTTTCTGAGCCTTGCCGGGTATTTGCTTGTGTTGTTGCTCGATCTTCTCTTTATGATCGCATTCGGGAGCGCCGGTATGATGATCCCAACGTTCTGGCTCTTCAAGATAGAGTTCAGCGGGGTGGTTCCAGGGATGTGACCATAGGTGATGATGGCGTGATGAGGATGCAGGGCCGTATCTGTATGCCCAATGTAGATGGGCTTCGGGAATTAATTCTTGAGGAGGCCCATAGTTCACAGTATTCAATCCACCTGGGTACCGCAAAAATGTACCAAGATCTGAGGCAGCACTATTGGTGGCGAAGGATGAAAAAGGATATAGTGGAGTTTGTAGCCAGGTGTCTCAACTGTCAGCAAGTCAAATGTGAGCATCAGAGACCAGGAGGGTTACTTCAGCAGATTGAGCTTCCCGAGTGGAAGGGGGAGCGGATCACCATGGACTTTGTGGTTGGACTTCCTCGGAATTTGAGGAAGCATGATGCTATTCGGGTGATTGTGGATCGGCTGACCAAATCAGCCCATTTCATTCCAGTGTTGACTACATATTCATCCGAGAGGTTGGCTGAGATTTATATCAGGGAGATTGTTCGCCTCCGCGGTATTCCAGTATCTATCATTTCAGACAGAGGTACACAGTTCACTTCACGGTTCTGGAGAGTCGTTTAACAGGAGTTAGGCACCAGGGTAGAGTTGAGTACAACCTTTCACCCTTAGACGGACGGGCAGTCCGAGCACACGATTCAGATTCTCGAGGATATGCGTCGTGCCTGTGTGATGGATTTTGGAGGGTCATGGTACCGATACTTTCCACTTGCAGAGTTTTCTTATAATAACAGCTACCAGTCCAGCATTCAGATGGCGCCGTATGAGGCTTTGTATGGTAGGCGGTGCAGGTCTCTAGTGGGATGGTTTGAGCCGGGCGAGGCCAGATTGTTGGGTACAGATTTGGTTCAGGATGCCCTGGACAAGGTGAAGGTAATTCAGGAAAGACTTCGCATAGCTCAGTCCAGGCAGAATATGCGGACTGGAAGGTTCGTGACTTTCCATTTATGGCTGGTGATCGGGTTTTGCTTCGGGTATCGCCTATGAAAGGCGTCATGAGATTCGGGAAGGAGGGTAAGTTGAGTCCGAGGTTCATTGACCCTTTTGAGGTATTACAGCGGGTTTGAGAAGTTGCTTACGAGTTAGCACTGCCTCCCAACCTAGCAGGAGTTCATCCGGTATTCCACGTCTCTATGCTCCAGAAGTATCGCGGTGACCTGACTCATGTCTTGGATTTCAGTTCAGTCCAGCTGGACAAGGATTTATCATATGTTGAGTAGCCAGTAGTTATATTGGATAGACAGGTCAGAAAGCTCAAGTCGAAGAATATTGCATCAGTAAAGGTTCAGTGGAGGGGTCATCCGGTCGAGGAGGCGACTTGGGAGACCGAGCAGGATATGTGGAGTTAGTATCCTCATCTTTTCACAGCTTCAGGTACGTTTCTATACTCGTTCGAGGACGAACGATTTTCTTAAGAGGGGGAGAATGTAACGACCCGGTCGGTCTTTCTGAGAGTTATCGCACCGATCCCCTAATAACTGTTTCTCCCATGTCTATTTATGCTTTTGTAACTTGTCGGAACGCTGAGTGGTGAAATTCGGAGGGATTTTGGACACATAATCCATAAATGTGAATTTTAGCTTTAGAAATAGGGCCGTAGTTAGAACTGTGTGAAGACGGATCTGGAACGGAATTTCGTCAACTCCGTTAGCTTCGTTGGGTGATTTCGGGGTTAAGAGCGTGTTCAGAATGTGTTTTCGAGGTCTGTTGTAGATTTAGGCTTGAAATGACGAAAGCTAGAATTTCGCGATTTCGGCCGATAGGTGAAAATTTGATATCGGGCTTGGAATGGAATTTACGAAAGTGACAGCAGGTCCATAGTGTCATTTATGACCTGTGTGTAAAATTTGAGGTCATTCGGATGAGTTTTGACATGATTCGGCATCGAATGTGGATTTTAGAAATTTCATAAGTTCTTAGGCTTGAATCTATGTATAATTGATGATTTTGATGTTATGGGATGTGTTTTTAAGGCTCGACCAAGTTTGAATGAAGTATTAGGATTGGTTGGTAGGTTTGGTTGAGGTCCTTGGGGCCTCGGGTGTATTTCAGATGCTCAACGGGTTAGATTTGGACTTCGGACATATCAGATTTTTGCTGGTGTTGGTTTCCTCTTATGCGTTCGCGTGTGGTTAGTCGCGAACGCGTAGACTTATTTTGGCTCCAGATATTTTGTGCCACGCGTTCGCGGATTGAAGGGTGAGTTAACGTAGGTTTGTCCAGGCACTGGATCGCGAACGCGGGGCTTGAACGTGTCCACATAGTTATAAGTTGGGGGCCCAGGGGTTTGGCGTTTACCCTTCGCGTTCGCAGGCCCTGGAGCGCGTTCGCATGGGTCTAGGGAGACTGAGGTCCGCGTTCACAAGCCCTGGACCGCGTTCGCATAGGTTTATTTCTTGGCGAGTGGTTCTTCCTCTTCGCGTTCGCGACGCTCCCTCTGCGAACGCATAGAACACTCACCTGGGCAGAATATTAAAACCCCAATTCGAGGGTTTAAGCTTATATTTACATTTTTGAATTTGAGAGCTGGGGAAGGGAGACTTTTGGTGACTTTTGCACCTGGGAAACTTGGGTAAGTGATTTCTATCCAACTTAGATCAATTTCCATGATTCCTAACTTAAATCTAGTCTTTAATTTCGAAAATTTTTGTAGAAAATTGGGGAAAATGGGATAAACTTCCTAGACCGAATTATTGAGTTTTGATTGGGATATTGACATCCGATTTGGGAAATTCTTATATGGTTAGACTCGTGAGTGAATGAGTGTCCGAAATATATAATTTTTACCCAATTCTAAGACGTGGCCCCGGGGGACTTTTTGGGCGAATTTCCTAATTTCGCGTATTAGCTTCGAAATAATTAACTATTTTGATTCCTTAAAGTGTTATTTACATTATGCAATCGAATTTAATAGATTTGTGCCACCCGGAGTCGGATACTCGTGGCAAGAGCGTGATTTTGGGTTGAGTAGAACAATCGAGGTAAGTGACTTGCCTAACTCTGTGTTGGGGACTTTCCCCTTAGGCTATTTGATACTATTTGTTGTTTGGGCGCCGTGTACGTGAGGTGACGAGTACGTACACGGGCCATTTTTGCTAAATTCCCTTCTTTTTTTCATCACATGATGCTATTCATTTTTACTCATATTTCACTGTTTATTGTACTATTTACGTGGTCTAGATTTGAAAAAAGCATTTCTACCTGTTCTTACTTGAATTCCTACTATATGAACCATGCTTAGGTAGTTCTATCCTTATTCTTGCCTGTTAATTATCTTGACATGTTTGAGTACATTTATATCCGACATACACTTGCATTGCATATTTAAATTGAGACTACGGACTAGATTCCGGGAGCTTTCCCCCTGTACTGCATTGCATATTTAAATTGGGACTACGGACGAGATTCCGGGAGCTTTCCCCCTTTACTACATTTCATATTTGTTATTGAGATATATGTTGTGTTGAGCCGAGGGCTCTCTTTTACTATTTGATTTCAGCTTACTGTTTCTACTACTTTACCTTGCTTATTTATATCTCACTGCTTAGATTTATAAACTGCCTTATTTTAAACCTCAGTAGAGCCTTAACCTGACCTCATCACTACTTGACTGGGGTTAGTCTTGGCACTTACTGGGTACCAATTGTGGAGTACTCATGCCCTTTCCCGTGCATGTTTTTCCCATGTGCATATCCAGGTACCAGTACCCCGTATCGTGGCTAAGCGTATCACTAGAAGCTGCCAGGAGACCGCGAGGTAATTCTGCCGCGTCTGCAGAATCCCACGAGTCCCCTTCTACTCTAGAATAGGCATAGAAGACTTATGTATTTATTTCTGTATTACATTATATAGAGCTACACTTAGCAAAGAGCTTGTGACTGTAGTGACATTCCAGGTTTTGGGAAAGTAAAGTTGTATATGCCGAGTGGTTGAGTTACATGTTTACTCCTCCATTTCTATTTAAATTACTTTATTGCATTTATTTTTCTGCAAGTTTTAGGCTTACCTAGTCGTAGAGAGTAGGTGCCGTTACGAGACCGTTCGGAGGAAAATTCGGGTCGTGACACATTCTTTCCTTCTGGAACCGAGTAATGAACTCTCGTAATAACTCGGATTCCCCCTGCGCGATCCTAAATATATCGGCCTTTCGGGCTTGTACCTTTTTTGCATCGGCATGAGCCTTGATGAAAGATTCCGCGGGCATCTCAAGGGAGTCTATGGAATGCTCGGATAATAATGAATACCACGTTAAGACTCTCCTTTTGAGAGTCTCACCAAATTTCTTTAGTAACACAGATTCAATTTCCCGAGGAACCAAATTATTTCCTTTTACTGTTGTTGTGTAGGTGGTAATATGCTCATGTGGATATGAAGTTCCGTCATACTTCAGCACTTCAGGCATTTTGAAGCGCTTTGGAATTATTTCCAGTGGTGCGCTCAGTTTATATGGCAATTGAGTTTATTTTGTCTGGGCCTTTCAGTACTGGTAGCGCTCCCGCGATTTGGTCTCTGTGTGCGTTTACTTCCTTCATGAACTGTAGAAGTTCGTTCTTGAACGGGTTGTTCTCGCTGTTGAGGCCAGATCCCCTTCCCCCAGCCCCGTCGGAACCGACTTCGCCCCTTGGAGTATTGTTGTCGACTCTCTGCGTTATTTGGTTCACGGGGACACCATGATGAATTGGATGTCATATGTTTGCATTATTCAAAGCCCCCGACAGAGCCTGCTTCAGCTCTATCATAACTTTATCTTGCCGTATGAGATAGCCTAGAATAATTGCATGTTTCTCTTGCAAGACCCTTACCACATCGACGACATGCTCTTCATTAACATCATCGAGAGTTGTTTCCCGTCTTTTCGAGGATATTGCCTGTTATGCACCGGCATGGCGTCATTCCCCTCGTTATGGGTTTCACTGATTACATCCTCAAAATGTGGTTGATCCCCTCAAATTTCAGGATTGTGAGTGTTGTTAACAGTGTTGTTATCTGCCATTCTTTTTTGTGATCTTTTCTAAGACAAAACAATCAAAGCACGTTAGTAAAAGAGGCAAAGATCAATTTAATTGCACAACTGTCTAGCCCTTACAAAGGGCGCCAAACTGTTTTTCCGTAAAACGTTTTAGTAAAATTTATTCGTGGTTTCTAGACAAGTAAATTAATTTGATAAAAAAAATAACGAAATAACTGATGAAATATAAAATACTTAGCCTTAAACTGTAGATGAAATAGCAGAGCTGATGAATCTGGAAACAAGGTGTCCGGGCGCAATAATGATGAGATCAAAAAGCGAGAAAGTAAAATTACATTAAATTCCATATAGAATGTAGCATAAGTTAGCCAGAAATTCGTGTCTTTTACAATGATAATTGAGCTACATATTTATAGCTATGTCTAGGGAAGGAGGTCCTAGGATCATGCCATTCTTTAATTTCAATTATGAGGACCATTGATGAAGATGTAACGGTAGACATAAATATCAAATTCTTTGTAACGGGCCATGCCCTTGATGCTGCAGAAAATTCTGTATTAAATATCACCGGACGCAAAGCATTTAATACACCTTCTATGATCGTTATTCCTTCCGGTGACAAGCGGAATAACTGTGTTCGGTAGTCATCCCCATTTTGGATTCCACGTGGCCTTCCTTTAAATGACCACATGTCATATCATATTTTTTCCTATAAAATTTCGTGTGGATTATTAAAATGATATGTCAAGATAATGAATTTATTATACAAAATTTCATATGTGCTTAAATATGGTAATCGAAGACACATCTACAAAAATACAATGCGATTGATCAAAATTTGTATCACAGTAAAAACGTTAGCAAATTTTACATAGAAAGAGGCGGAACTTATATAAAAAGCAGGGGATTTTTTCGTTCCTATACCATATAGGAAATTATATTATCAAATATGTTCATGATTTGGAAATTATCTGCCCTGTTAACAGTTTTTCTACAAAAAAGATACAATGCATTAAATACAGAATCTTAGTAGATATAATCTTCCTATTTAGGCGCTAAAATTAGGGAAGTAAATATTCTTCCAGATATTTCATTAAATAAGGAATCATTGTAGCATTAGAATTCCTTATTTAGGCGCGCTAATATTGGGGAATTAAAGATTCTTTCAGAAATTTTCAAACGCAAATCACGCTGTATTAATTTTCGTCTCTTTCTATTCAATGTACCCAGTTTGTAGATATTTTGTAGATAAATTATAGATTATTTGTATTCTGATTGTAGATGTTTTTTTTTCTTTTTTCACAAATCAAAAACGACTAAAACTTCTACGAATTATGAACATATTCAACTACAAAATTATATACAATCACGACATTGAGTGTGTCCAGAATGTAGATAATGTGTAGTTTTTTTGTAGACAAATTGTATTCTAACATCATAATAACTACGTTTAATATAACTAAGATACAGTGCTGTAAAGATTGAACAAATGAAGATAGAACAACCAATTTATATTCGAGTGAACTACTAAAACATAAAAGATTTGTTCAGAAAATTGTGTATTCTCCTTCAACTACCAACTAGCAACAACTAAACTACATAAACATGACACTATTTCTTCTTTCTCTGGACTCTTATTTTCTCATTCAATGCAGGAGCACCCTTCCTCCTTGCTAGCCTGCCTGTAACCTCGCTTTCACTGATTGACCAATCTTCATTGTTGACTACAAAATTTTCTCCTCATCTACAAAAAAACTACAAAGTCAAACAGATCTCAAATCATTAGATCTCAATATCGTTTCTACTACAATTAAACTACAATCTATGTATTCATTATACATAGATTGTATACCAACTTTGGGAATAACTTCAAACACACAGTTGCTTGCCTTAGCGCCAATCTTAGCGCTAATCTTTATCTTTCAAGCCTTAGCACCAATCTTTATCTTTCTTTTCTTCCAGGCAGTTGCTTGCCATCATTACTATAAAACTCTTGAAAAGTTAACCATTATCTTCCCTGCAAAAAAAAAAGCCAACAAATTTTTGAAGAAAGAGAGAGACGATGAGAAGAAGGAATGGAGAAGAGGAAAAAAGGGGAGGGGAAAACGGCGCTGGTTAGGAATTATGGGGAGAGAGAAACGTGAGATATATGGACACCTTTAATTAAGGAGTAAAAAACGTCCAATTAATTAGACCCTTAATTAAGTATGGTATAGAATTGGTAATTTGGTATACTAAGTGTAATTAAGTCAAACCTTAAACATTGAGGGTAATAAGGTTTCATATATAGTATAAAAATGTAAAAATTCCTAAAAGTAGTAGTGGTTGCCCGAGCCCCGCATGGGCCCAACAGTAAAACCGATGTGTGTTTGGAGAAATGATAATTTACTGGGTTATTAGCATAAAGCAAACAGTAGTACTGAATAAAAAATTTTAACATCATAAACATCTGCAAAAGCCCTTAAAAGGAACTCAGAAATGCTATTTGGAAGCTCTGAGCTTTACATTTTAAATAGGCAAACAAAAGGATTGCAAAATAGTCCTCATATGTTACATTGTTCAGCTAAACACACCAAGCTTTTCGCATCCTTTCTATTAGCCAAACATCAAACAATTAAAATCTGATTAATAGGCAACCAAAACGCGGTACTACAGCATGAAAATGAGTTTTTACTATCAAAACAGAAAGTTCTAACTTGTCATGAATAACAAAACTGGACTGAAGTGCAATTTTCTTATCAGCTACAAGCGTGGTCCTCTGTGTGTATTGTGAATCCACAAAGATCTTGTATCAAACATTTATTGGTCATAAGTTATGCCTCAATTATTGGTCCAAGTTCTCATTTTTATCAATCTCGAAAACTGATGCTGCCTAAGCAATAACAACCTTTATAACAACTATGCGTGAACCTTGAATTTATCAAACCAACTACCTGTAACTCAACCAAATGATAGAGAACCCATTACTAAGTTATTCGCATTTTTCACGGATGAGAACAACTATAACACTTATATGTACAATTTTGAATCCAATGTTTTTAGCGCATTTGAGAATTCTTTAATTTCATCTAATTTGGCTCTCACAATGCCTAGAATGTGTAAATCCCCTTAAGAATCTTGTTTCCTATTGTATAAAGATTAATGTATCAAAATAATGAGGTAAACAACTGCATAAGCAAAAATGAAAATGAGAGAAAGAAAGAAAAATTCAAGCACTAGAGGAAAAAGAGAAGATATAACACGGGAATAACACAAAAATCTGGTCAAAGTTAAAGGCACACATAACTTTATCAATCAGAAAGTTGTAGTAACATGAGAAGAGATACATCTACAGAAAGTAGTACTTAAAGAGTTACAGTTCACATAAACTTTATGCATACTTCTTTCTTTTACTTTACAGTCTTTTTGTTTGCTCATGGAAGTAAGGCATTTCACATGTAACATCTTCATTTGACTTTCTCAAATGTTATACTAACAATTACGGCCGGGCAAGTTTGCACGACAAAAGTTTTTTGATATATCCTGTAAAGACTCCTTATCTCGTCATAGCATATTTAAAGTGCCATAAAGAAAGGACCTTAACTTCGATATGTCCGACTAACACATCTCTTATAAAATCAAAATAGAATGTTAGCAAAACAAAATTTCTCCAACAATACTAAGCATGTAAGTGAGTACTGAAGTACAATGACAAAGAGTGAGGAACTGTGACAGATTCTCTATTTGCTTCACATTATGGAGTCAATTATCAAACCAGTCTCAAGTTCCCCAACACTATAGCAAAATGTTTAATCTGGTTTATATGATTTAAAAACTGTAATAACTTTTAAAATTTACCACTCAAATCTTTTGATAACCTGTAAAATTCACTATGTTTCATCCTGACATCTCAGCCCTCCTTTCTACCACTTGAATGTATACTGTTGCTATTAAATTTTAATCTCAAATTCAAAGCCTTCTACCCGATTTA
Source organism: Nicotiana undulata (assembly GCA_005239495.1). Classification (NCBI taxonomy): domain Eukaryota; kingdom Viridiplantae; phylum Streptophyta; class Magnoliopsida; order Solanales; family Solanaceae; genus Nicotiana; species Nicotiana undulata. The sequence continues at coordinate 113,743 of ML286663.1, forward strand.
TACATCAGGGGAGTGTATAATGATGGAGTGTTTGCCTTTTTTATCCAACTCTTTCAATTCATAGTTGGGACAAAAATAATTATTTTCTCTCAAGATACGTTTGTACATATCTACTGCAGCGTCACAAATTTCTATGTTCCTCAATCTTTTAAGGTGTATGCAGAAAATCCGTAGTATCCTTGTTTCCGGATACACATGTTGCAAGTATTGCAAGTAGTTCACCATTTTATAAAATTAATATCTGGAAGTTTGTATAAATCCTAAAAACAGTATGGTATATTTAATTCTCTTGTTAACACAAATAAAGTTAGGTAAATAGTAGACATATTCTAATGGAAATGCAGATGGCAGCAAATGGTATGTATGTAAAACATATGATACAACTAATAAGAAGTTAACAATGTAACATTTGAGTTGTTGAATGATAGATCAGAATGATGTGAAGAATATGTTGAAACAAAATAAAATAAAGTATAGTTTGTGGTTTCACTCGTATGATCAAACACCTCGAATTCGCACAATGCTGTAGTACTAAAGTCATTTATATGAACCTCATGTTGTATAAAGGTACGTAAGCCAGAATACATAAAAGCTTATACAGAGGAAACGACTAATTTCATGGAGAAATCTTACTACATATCAATGTGCACTAATAAACTTATAGCTATAACTGTCAAAAGTAATCTCTAATACCAGGCGCTTTGAAGATGATCTTGCGGGGGTTTTAATTGTTGGAATTTGGACTTACGTTAATTGCTCAATTGGTGGATAAATAAAAGGCCTAATATTAAATATTATGTGTGTGGATAAGTGAGGCCCAATTACTATTGGCCTGTGATGGATGTACACTCTTTATAAATAGAGGCCAATCCCCTTTCCCTTTCTATCAGAAAACCCTAGCTTAATCGCCGGTTTGCTACACTTCCTTAAATTCTAACTCTAGATTGATTGTGTCTTAATCTCTGCTATGACTACGAATTAGTTATCTTACAGTTGGTATTAGAGCCACCATAATTAGGGATTAAGATCAATGAATTAATCTAGTACATAGTCTGTTATCGATTTTCAGACGACGATGGAAAAAGTTATGAATCTAGTGTAAACTAGACAACTGCTCCACCTTGACTATTAAAAGAAAAAAGATCATGTATATTCTGCTCTTTTCAACAACGGCAGCAACAATAACTGTGCAAGTAGGAATCAATGCACTGGGTTCCTTTTATTAAAAATTGTCTTATTAAACCGCTGTTTATTGTTTGTGGATTACGGCGGCGGCGGGTCGTTTGAGTTTTCCCCTAGCGATTGGCTCGTGTTAGATGTATTTGTGTGAATTATGCTTCTTTCTTTTAGGATTAAGATCAATTGTTCTTATCATGGGTTAGAAAGCAGTTGAGCAAGAAAGAAATTTGGGATTGGTTGATTTAATACAAATAGCGGCGTAAAGTGAAGGGTTTCACTGCTTCAAGAAAGCACTGTTTTAACCTAATATTTTTGAGATAACTAGACTTTGTCTTTTGGTGTATGTAGTTGATATTTTTTTTTTCTGTTAGGTTCTTGGGGCCACAATCCCAATAGAATATTCTCTTGCCAACATGAACTACAACTTTTCTTGTGATAGTAAAAGGACCTTGAATTGATAGCACTTACGTGATATTATAAATTTTGTCCTTTTATAACTTGTTTGTTAACGTACAATGAACGTTGGTTATAAAACCTTTCTTGATTTTGTTAGAGAATTAATTTAATAAGTACTAAAAGATTTAATCATATATGGGCTCTATTTTAATTTTACATGTATATAATATTATTATAAATAAGAATTTATGATTAATAAATAGTTTTTACCAAAGTGGTCTTTTTATTTGAAGTCATTGAAAATTCTTAGAACTTTATACATGTGAAAAAGATAAATTACATGGATTGAGAATTATGATTAATAGATAGTTTCCCCCAAAGTGGTCTGTTAATTTGAGTCATTGAAATATTCTCAATATACCATGTCTAAATTGTTCTTTATTACTGTATGCTAGTGTTGGAGGTTTACCTTTTGATACTAGTGATATTAAATTAATTTATGAGATAAAATATTATATTTCAACCCAAAGGATGAAACTTAATATCTTGGATTCTCATGTGTGTATATATAAAATAAAACAAAAGATAAGGACAATTTGTTGTAAGAGGAGGTTTTATGTCTCTTACCTAAAGGAAGGACACAATTTATGCCTTGCACTCTTGGATAACAAGGGGGAGGTTTTGTATCTCTTGCCTAAAGGTGAGGATGCAATGAATTCCTTGGACTCCTTGATTTTGAAAAGAGGAGACAGTTGCATCTTCTACCCAAAGAGGGGTGTAATGGATGTCTTTGACTCTTTTGATTTAATATATTCCTGCCCATAATTCTATCTAATTTTTGTGTTGTTTGCCTATACAGCTGTTAACAACATGACTACTCAATTTAATTCCATTGAAATTCTGACTAGTAGCAACTACAAGAAGTGGAAACAGGATGTTGAAATAGCGTTAGGTCTGATGGACCAGGACTTTGCACTGACTGAACAGAAACCTGTTGAACCTACAACTGCTAGTACTGCTGATGAAAAAGCTAAGTATGAGAAATGGATGAAGGCTAACAAATTGAGCCTTATGATCATGAAGAGATCCATTTCTAATCACATAAAAGGTGCAATCAAGGATAATGGAATGCAAAGGATTTCTTGACTCCCATTGGACAGAAATTCCTAGAATCTGATAAAGCTGAGATAGGTAGCCTGATTGATTCCCTGGCTACCATAAAGTATGACCTTGTAGGTAGTGTCTGTGATCATATTATGAAATTGGTTAACATAGCTACCAAACTGAACAATTTAGGTGTAACTATTACCGATGATTTTCTTGTTCACCAATCTCTAAGGTCCCTTCCTGAGCAGTTTAACCAGCTTAAGACAACCTATAATGCACAAAAGGATAAGTGGAGTGTTGATGAGCTTATTACTGTTTGTGTGGTAGAGGAAGGAAGGATCCAAAAAGAGAAAGTTGAGGGTGTAGTGAACTTTGTTAGTTCGTCTAGATCAGCTGATTATCCCTCTTATAAAAGAAAAGGTGGACCCAAATTTCATAAAAAGAAACATGATCAGTCTCATCGCTCAGGTGGTAATAGTGGTCATACTAATAAGCTTGGTGTCAACCGAGGTCAGTCTCATAATCCTCTTGGTCCTCAAGCTGTAATTAAGAAAGAACTCAAGTGCCGGGATTGCAAACAAGTAGGTCATAAGAAATCTGGCTGTCCTCTGAAAAAGAAATCAAGTAATGTTTGGCTTTTGTCTGCTTTGAAACTAGTCTTGTTCCCGTTCCTTTAAATTCTTGGTGGTTGGATAATGGTGCAACTGTTCATGTAACCAATGACTTGCAGGATCTAATAAGCAGACGGAAGCCAAAAGAGGATGAAGCTAGTGTTATTGTGGGCAATGGACTTAAAGCAAAAGTAGAGTTTATAGGGAAATCTATTTTACTTTCTAAAAATAATTCTAGTATTCGTTTAGAAAATACTATTTTTGTACCATCTATGAGACGAAAATTAGTTTCAGTTTCACTTTTGGACAAAGCCGATTATTCATTTCAACAAAATAATGGTATTATTAAAATTTCCTATGATTCACATGTTGTTGCTGATGCCTTTTTAAGTGATGGTCTATATCGCTTAAATATTTTGAATAAAACTTTTTCTGCAATGCGTGTTGAAAATATTGCCCACAATAGGTCTTCTATGAGTAAAACATCTTACTTGTTATGGCATAGACGTCTTGGTCATATTTCTAAAGAAATAACTGAACGATTGGTAAAGGAAAATATTTTACCCATTCTTGATCCAAAAGATTTTGAAACTTGTGTGGATTGTGTTAAGGGTAAAATGACTAAGGTTAAGAGAAAAGGTTCCATAGGAGCTCTGAACTCTTAAAAATTATTCATACTGATATTAGTGGACCTTATGTACCTACTTTCACCAATCATAAGTATTTTATTACTTTTATTGTTGACTTTTCAAGATACTGTTTATATATCTTTTAAAAGAAAAACCGGAAGCACTTGATAAGTTTAAAATTTACAAGACTAAAGTTGAAAAATAGCTTGGGAAGTCCATTAAGATAGTGAGGTCTGACCGTGGTGGTGAGTACTATGGAAAATATGATGAGTCTGGTCAATGTATGGGGCCTTTTGCTTTATTTTTACAAGAGTGTGGGATAGTAGCGCAATACACCATGCCAGGTACTCCTGAGCAGAATGGTGTGGCTGAAAGACGGAATCGTACTCTCTTGGAAATGGTGAGAAGTATGATGTCAAGGACTAGGCTACCTGAGTATCTTTAGGGTGAAGCCTTAAAAACAGCTAGCTATATCCTGAATAGAGTTCCTACAAAATCTGTCTTGAAAACTCCCTTTGAACTATGGACAACCCGAAAATCTAGCTTGAATCATTTTCATATTTGGGGATGTTCAGCTGAAGTTCGTATTAATTCACCCACAGAAAAGAAAACTGATCCTAAAACTACCGGTTGTTTCTTTATAGGCTATCCTGATCACTCTAAATGTTTTAGGTTTTTCTGTCCTGGGTGTGGCACTAGAATCGTTGAGTCTATTAATGCAAAATTTCTTGAGCATGATATATGTGATTGTGATTGTTCACGTGGTAAGGAAATTGTATTGAAAGAGAAGAAAGTCATTGTCCCTGTACCTGTTGTACATGAAAAGGTGGTAAACCAACTCATTCATGAGGGGGAGAATCAAGGGAACAATGACAGAGATCCCATAGTTCCTGAACAAGATGTTCAAAATGAACCACTACGTAGGTCATAAAGAGAAAGAAGGTCTGCCATTTCTGATGATTTTATCGTGTATGTGACTGAAAATCTTAGTGATACTGGAAAGTTGACTGATCCTTTATCATATGCTCAAGTTATTTCTTCTCCATATGTTGATAAATGGCGTGAGACAATGAAAGATGAAATGCTCTCTATGGAACATAATAGAGCGTGGGAGTTAGTTGAATTGCCTGTTGGTTGCAAATGGGTCTTTAAAACTAAAAGAGACTCCAAGGGAAATATAGACCGTTATAAAGCAAGGTTGGTTGCTAAGGGTTACACTCAAAAATAAGGTATTGATTATAAAGAAACTTTCTCTCCTGTTTCATCTAAGGATGCATTTAGAGTTGTGATGGCTCTTGTGGCTCATTTTGATTTAGAGTTGCACCAGATGGATGTTAAAACTGCTTTCCTGAATGGGAGTCTGCTTGAAGAAGTTTACATGGTTCAACCTGAAGAGTTTAAAGAAGCTGGTAAAGAACATCTAGTGTGCAAGCTTAACAAATCTATATATAGGCTTAAACAAGTCTCTAGGCAGTGGTACTTGAAATTTGATGAAATTATTACAAAATTTGGATTTGTGGAGAATAAGCTTGATGAATGTGTTTATCTTAAAATAGCTAATGGTAATTTCATTATTATGGTTCTCCATGTTGATGATATTCTTCTTGCCACAAATGATTTGGGCTTGATGAATGAGACCAAACAGTTTTTGTCTAGTTCTTTTGATATGAAAGATCTTGGTGAAGCCTCTTTTGTTCTTGGGCTAGAAATTAAAAGAGATAGGTCGCGTTGTTTATTGGGTTTATCACAACGTTCCTATATTGAGAGTGTTCTTAAAACTTTCAATATGCAAGGCTGTAGACCTGGTGTTTCACATGTTGTAAAAGGGGATAAACTTAGTAAAAAGATCAATGTCCGAAAAACGAAGTTGAAATGAGAACCATGAAAGATGTGCCATATGCAAGTATTTTTGGTTGTTTGATGTACATACAAGTTTGTACAAGGCCTGATATTGCATTTGCTGTTAATATGTTGGGAAGATTTTCTTCTAATCCTGGGTGGGTACATTGGGTGACTGCAAAGAAAGTGATGAGATATCTACAACGCACCAAAGACTTCATGCTTGTATACAAAAAGGTTTATGATCTGGATCTTCTTGTATGTTCAGATTCTGATTTTGCAGGTTGTCAAGACACTATAAAATCAACTTCTAGTATATTTTTATGTTGCGTGGAGGTGCTATTTCTTGGAAAAGTGAGAAACAAAGCATCACTGCTACAACTACAATGGAAGCTAAGTTTATTGCTTGTTTTGAGACTGCATCACATGCTGTCTGGATGAAGAATTTTCTTACTAATTGCAAATTGTGGATTTTATATCTAAGCCGGTGACTATTTTCTGTGACAACACTGCAACTGTGTTCTTCTCTAAGAATAACAAGAGAACAAGAGGCTCTAAGCATGTTAGCCTTAAGTTTCTTAAGGTTTGAGATATGGTAAAAGAAGGTGATATACGTATTGAGCGTATTATCACAAAATCTATGTTGGCTAATCCGTTGACTAAAGGTCTTAGGCCTGTTGTGTTTAATGAACATGCTAAAAACATGGGTATTTTAGAGTCTTTTGATGGGCTTTAGTCAATGGGAGCTATTTTGTAGCTGCTGACTGCGATATTGCTTTTAATAAATTTTAATTTTATGCAAGCTTGTGTTATTTCATATTTGTTATGCTTATTGACTAACATGATAGTTTATTTATTTTTGTTTCCAATTGGACATTGCATAAACTCATGATATCCTTGAGTTTTGCTGCTTGTTGCCTTGATTATCCCGGGTAAGGCACAAGGGAAACCTCCTAAGGTGATATGAGTAAAGTGTCATTTAATTTAGAGGCTCCTGAGGTGATATGGCTATTATATCACTTGGAGGATTATTTCTTTCTAAGAGGTGTGACTCTATTCACCTTGATTAGAAAAATAATAAGCTTAGCACACATGTTTGATCCATGTTGATGGAAATTCTAGCATATGTGATCGTAGATATAATTCATACCTTAAAATGGCGTGATGCCTGTTATGATTAATAGTTAGTCTTCTCTATTGAAGCTGGATGGATTGTTATATGGGTCATTCTATCCTTTGCTATGTGAGAAGTGTGGCCACTGTAGAGTCTAAATCTTTTTTCAAAATGATTTTCTTAAACTCAAAAGTTTTAAAATTATTTTCTTGTCCTCAATTAACATTGGCGTCCAAGTGGGAGAATGTTGGAATTTGGACTTACGTTAATTGGTTATAGCCTGAAAGGATAGTGACGTGACCCAAGTGGTGGATAAATAAAAGGTCTAATATTAAATATTATGTGTGTGGATAAATGGGACCTGATTACTATTGGCCTGTGATGGGTGGGCACTCTTTATAAATAGAGGCCAACCCCCCTTTCCCTTTCTATCAGAAAACCCTAGCGTATTCTGCCTCTTGAATACGTGGTAACGGTACACATCCCATCAGTCAAGTTCTCCGGGCTGTGAGAGCGCGTAGCTAGTGGATTGTGGAAGTTGGTCTCGGGTTTAATCGCCGGTTTGCTGTCACCACTCAATCCATGGAGTTTAACGATACGCTTCCGTAAACTCTAATTCTAGATTGATTGTGTAATTGAGTCTTAATCTCTGCTATGGCTACAAATTAATCATCTTACATTAATTTCCGCTTCTCATATTTCTGTAAATCATATTTAAAAAGAAAGAAAAACAAAAATCCAAGAGAAAGCAAGCAAATGAGAATAAGTTTAAGAAAATCAGTGGCTTTGACATATTATCAAACACTCTCGGTGGATAAGTGTGCAAATCTGATACAATTAGCGCCATGTGTGTAAAAATCAAGAGAAAATTCCAAAAGAATGGAGGAAGTATCAAATACCCATTAAAATCTCATTAACAATAGCAACGTGTATTTAATAAGAAATAAGATCATAGAAAAACTTACCAGTAAAGATAGGCATGCATTCTATGCCTTGTTTAGCTATACTTGTTCCATTCTACACAAGATCTGTCATGCACACAACGAATGAGAGAATGAGCAAAATATATCAAACGAAGGAAGCTTCACAAGAAATAATGAGGCTAAGAAAACAAAACAAAAGTGTTAAGAGAGTAGGAAGAATATTATCCTGATTATTAACCAGAACATATTTAAGTAAGCACAAAAAATGAAAGCAAAAAGGAAATTTACAGAGCAATAATGCACTGAAAAACCAAGAAATTCGAAACACCGAAATAGAAGTGGAATATAAGACAGGTGTCGCAGAGGGAAAAAATGGCTAACGTGTGTCAGTAAAATGAGAAAAACCTAAAGGATTTTAACTGAATTAAAGTACCAGAAAGCCCATGACATATATTCATAATTACTATGTTACGCCTGTTCGTACACCTTTGTTAGTACACTCCAACTCCCATTTCTAAATATTCCTAAAAAGGAACAGGCTCCATTCGACAATATTGCCTTCAAATGTAAATTTGGTACTGAGAAATATACTTTTCCTGGCTTTATCGAACCTTAGCCTAGTGAATACTATAATTAAGATTTAAAAATTATTGTATAGATAAATCTATATGGGTCAAAATCTGTTCATGAGGGCCGACGCTAAAGAGAGCAGTAAATGGTCGATTAAGCCGCGCTCGTGTCCACAAGACATGACCACAACAAGCATCCCGGCCAAAGCCGAGATCGAGCACATGCCGTGAGGCTTGAGGGGAACGATGAAAGATATAATCAAGAGCGAACCCGCTGACTAAAGACCGTTGGACAAACGGGAATATGTGGAGTATAAATAAGAGGTAAGAAGACAAGAGAGAGTTATTTTAATAACTGGACCGAAAGGTTCGAAGAAAATTCCCGACAAGGTGAACAGTCTAGATCTTGGCTGAAAACCCTAAAAGCCTCTACTACTGGTCCAATGACGATGGATGCAGTACATGTCAAGTAGCATTCTTCCCCTCTTCATTCTTACAAGTGTGGTACGATGTATCAAAGATGTAAGCTTATCGTTCATGTTTGATGCCTTTTTGTAAGCTTCAAAAGAGTTACGCAAACTAAATTCTGCTTGATATCCATGTTTATTATAATTTGATCTAGAGATAATTATGTTCGACCAGGATTTACCCTTCACTTTCTTCATTAATTGGTTTAAAAGTTTGATATTTTTTTGGTCAAATAATTTGGCGCTGTCTGTGGGGATTTCCTAGTCAAAATTCTAGTTCCCTCTAGATCCAAAACCAACCAAAAAATATGTATAGAAGATAAGTGGTCAAAACAACCAATCCAACCGATTCGAGCATCCACCCTGGCAGCACTCCGCGACGACCCCTTTGCCCACCTCGAGCTCCTCATTCTTGGCATGAAGCAGCTCCTCGAGCTCACTACACCTGCGGATAGACCGCATCAGGTCCTCATCTCTTTTCTTCAACTCCTCCTTGGTAGACTGGGTACCGGCACCCGCTCTATGCCGCTCACGCAACTCACGACATCTGTTACGATACCGCTGATACTTCTCGGCCATCTTCTGAAAAATTTGGTCCGCATATTAGCCCTACGAGCTCTTTCAAACTCCAGCATGTATGTCTGCAACAACAACAACAACAAATCCAATTTGATCCCAACATGTGGGGTCTGGGGAGGGTATTCTGTACGCTGACCTTACCCCTACCTAATGCAGGTAGAGAGGATGTTTTCAGACCCCCGGCTCAGGAAGGGAAAGAAGAAGAAGAGGGAAGCAAGGAAGGAAGAAACTTGAAAATTGAAAGAAAAAAGAAAAAGAAAAAAAATATAAAGGATAAATAGTATCAAATAATAGCAACAGGGAATACAATACCTGAGGCGAACAAAACCACATAACATAATAAAAATCTAATAATGTGAAGACTAAACCTATCGGTGAACACTATAAACTACCTACTAACCTTCTACCTTAATCCTCGACCTCCACACCCTCCTATCAAGGGTCATGTCCTCAGTGAGCTGAAACAGCCATATCCTGCCTAATCACTTCTCCCCAATACTTCTTAGGCCTACCTCGACCCCTCCTCAAACTCTCCATGGCCAACCTCTCACACCTCCTGACAAGGGTATCAATGCTTCTTCTCCTAACATGTTCAAACCATCTCAGCCGCGACTCCCGCATCTTGTCCTCCACGGAGGCTACTTCGACTCTGTCCCGGGTAGCTTCATTCTTAATCCTATCTCGCCTAGTACACCCACACATCCATCTCAATATCCTCATCTCTGCTACTCTCATCTTCTGCACGTGGGAGTTCTTGACTGGCCAACACTCAGCCCCATACAACATAGCGGGACGAACCACCACTCAATAAAACTTACCCTTAAGTCTTAACGACACATTCCTATCACATAGAACACCGGAAGCGAGCCTCCACTTCATCCATCCCTCTCCGATGCGATGTGTGACATCTTCGTCAATCTCCCCGTTACCCTGGATAATAGACTCGAGATACTTAAAACTCGCTCTCTTGGGGATAACTTGAGCATCAAGACCTCTACGTCTTCATTATGGGTCTCTCTGAATTTGTACTACAAGTATTCTGTCTTGGTTCTACTCAGTTTGAAACCTTTAGACTCCAAGGTTTGTCTTCAAGCCTCCAACCTCGTGTTAACTCTGCTATGCGTCTCATCAATCAACACTATATCATCGGCAAATAACATGCACCAAGGCACCTCCCCTTGGATGTGACGCGGCAGTACATCCATCGCTAAGGCAAACAAAAATGGGCTAAGAGCCGATCCCTGGTGCAACCCCATCACCATAGGGAAATGCTCCGCGTCACCACCCGCAGTCCTCACCCGAGTCTTAGCATCATCATACATATCCTTAATCACCCTAATGTATGGTACGGGGACGCCGCTAACCTCCAAACACCTCCACAGGACCTCCATCGGCACTTTATCGTATGCCTTCTCAAGGTCAATAAACACCATATGCAAATCCTTCTTCCTCTCCCTGTACTGCTCCACGAGTATCCTTACCAGATGAATCGCTTCCGTAGTCGAACGCCCCGACATGAATCCAAACTGATTCTCAGAAATAGACGCGCACCTCCTCACCCTAGCCTCCACTACCCTCTCCTAAACCTTCATAGTGTGACTCAATAACTTGATACTCATATAATTATTGCAATTCTGGATATCACCCTTGTTCTTGTAAAACTGAACCATCGTACTCCACCTCAATTCTTTGGGCATCTTCTTAGTATTAAAAATAACATTAAACAGCCCAGTTAGCCACTCCAAACCTGCCCGCCCCGCGCTCTTCCAGAATTCCACCGGGATTTCGTCTGGCCCCGTTGCTCTGCTCCTGCACATCTTACGATTCGCCCCTTCCATGTAAGTCTGCGAAAAGGGGGAAAGATAAAGGTTCACTAAGCAAAGACGACAAAGGAACTTACCCTTAAGCCCGTCGTGGCTACACTATGTGACAACTGATAATCGCTAACCGCCTGGAGAGACCCACTCTCAGCGGCAGAACAGAAAACATCAAACTGCGACACCAGCTCCACTATGTCTTGCAGTAGGTTAAGGTCCGACGGAATCTCAAGTATATTAGAAATCCTTTCCGCCATTACCACAGTCCTAGGAGGAGGGACTAACTGTATGGGTTAAAATCTTTCTATGAGGGCCGACGCTAAAGAGAGCAGTAAAGGGTTGATTAAGACGCGCTTGTGTCCATAAGACATGGCCACAACAAGCATCTCGGCCAAAGCCGAGATCGATCACCTTCCGTGAAGCTTGAGGGGAACGATGAAAGATATAATCAAGAGAGAACCCGCTGGCTAAAGACCGTTGGGAAAACCGGAACATGGGGAATACAAATAAGAGGTAAGAAGACAAGAGAGTTTTCTTTAATAACTGGACGGGAAGGTTAGAAGAAAATTCCCAACAAGGTGAACAGTCTAGATCTTGGCTGAAAACCCTAAAAGCCTCTACTCCTTGTCCAATGACGATGGATCCAGTACGTGTCAAGTAGCATTCTTGCCCTCTTCATTCTTACAAGTGTGGTACGATGTATCAAAGATGTAAGCTTATCATTCATGTTTGATGCCTTTTTGTAAGCTTCAAAAGAGTTATGCAAACTAAATTCCGCTTGATGTCCATGTTTGTTATATTTTGATCTAGAGATAATTATGTTTGACTAGGATTTACCCTTCCCTTTCTTCATTAATTGGTTTAACAAAAAGTTTGATATTTTTTGGTAAAACAAAATCTATAAAGTTTTTATTTTGGGTTCGTGTGCTTTATAACATACAAAAGTGCTATAAAGATTTAGGATTTAAAAAAGGAAAAATGGCCAAATCATCCCTTTACTTTCAAATATTGTTTAAATCTATCCTCCATCTCACTATCTGATTATTGAGCCCCTACCGTCATACTATAAAACAAAATACCTTAAATTTAGATGAAATACCATGTGTCCGCTCTTTATTAAAAGATCCACCCCAATGTAATTTCAATTAAAACCCGCTCCAAATTAGACCCATTAACTGACCAAAACCCTTTTACCTCATTTATTTTTCTTTCTTTCTTCTTCTTCTTCTTCTTCTTCTTCTCTTATAAGCTATCAAACCTTCTGTCATGACCCAACTTCCCCTCCGTTAGGTATCGTGATGGCACCTAATCTTAAGGACTAGGTAAAGCTTAACATTTACGGAATAACAACATTGATAAAATAACATCAAATAATTTATGAAATGCAACTCTCTATACAGTTTACAATCTTCCCAAAACCGGCAGTATAAGTCATAAACTCTACAGAGTTTAATACAACTTCTAAATACAAATGTTCAGAAATAAGTAAAGACAGTGTATGAACAAAATAGGACGGTAACTCTGAAGCCTGCGAATGCCGCAACAGGTTTACCTTGAGTCTCCACAACAGCAATTAGTGCTGCTAGTAAATGATCAACCAGCAACGCAATACATGGATCTGCACAGAAATGAGCAGAAGTGTAGTATGAGTACACCACAACGGTACCCAGCAAGTATCAAGACTAACCTCAGTGGAGTAGTGACGAGGAACAGTCAAGACACCTAATAGACTATATAACCTGAACAAGTATAAGTATGGAACAATAGAGTATGATATCTACATAAAGACTACGCGATGTGCCTAACAATACAATAAATGTAATAAGAAAGGAAGACAGTAAATACCGGCGGAATACCCAAATAGTGACACAGGAGGATGACGAAAACAATTCCAAAAATCTGAGATCACAGATACAAGAAAGACAAGTAATAACTCAACAACAAAGACCGTTTTCACATTAAGTTTGAGTCAACAAACTCCACGAGGTACTAAACCTGGGGCTAATCACAACTCACGGTTCCCAATACCTGAACCCTAACTTTTGGCATCGGTGCCCTCATCTCAGCTAATAACTGCACGGGCGACTCACGTGCCAAATAGAAACATTTCTCATATAGAAGGCAAGTACAACAAGGGTCTCTATACTCAACAATAACAAAAAAGCCCCTTAATCCTATAAGAGTACTTAGCTACATGTATGCTTGTGCAGGTGTCCAAATATGGTTCAAACCAGCTAGTAAGCATAAGAAAAGAAACAAACAACACGTAAAAATGGTTTCTTACAACTTTCACAAGAATAATCTCACACATGTAAGTGTATCGCTACACAATATCAACAACAAGAATTCCCCCAGACCAACACAAGTCATCACAAATCAATCCCTAATACAACCCACCTTGTCTCGCCACGTGTGAAATAGTAAAATAAATGCCGCCTTGCCTCTCCACACGTGCGTAATCATGCTATATATATATATATATATATATATATATATATATATATATATATATATATATATATATATATATATATATATATATATATATATATATATATATATATATATATCCCGCCTTGTCACGCCGCATGTGTGATATCAATAGTAACCACAGCACGACAGAGACCTCGTGCAAAACCCCATATCAAAAACCGCACGGCAGAAACCTCATGCATCACAATAACCACAAGCGCACGGAAGAAATCTCTTGCATCACCACACAAGTTTAACAGCAACAATGATAATAATACAAACTGCGGTAAATAAATCAACTCAAGAACTTCGATCACTAGAAAAAGTAAAACTGGTTCACAAGGAATAACCCCAATAAAGAATACTAGGCATAATAAGAACAACTCAACAAGGAAGAAAATAACATGTAACAATAGTCCCACAATGTATGGTTTAACAACAAGAAACTAACACGAGTCCAATAATTCCAAATAAGGGCAAGTCCACTAAGGTATAGAACCTCTAAGCTTCTTTTAAGTTTGGGACAATTACGGGAGAGATACAGCCAATTCGACTAAAGGTAGGCAGCGAGAAGATCACCATAACCTCAATAAAGGGAGAACATTTACAAAAAGGGATAACTAAGACTTCAAATAGTGATAAGCAGTTAAAGGGGAAGGTAACATGGTAATGGAAGAGATAACAGTTCTCAATTAAGGCACATATGAATCAAATATCAATAAGAGTGGACCATGAAGTAATTAATTCTAATTAAGCAGGTAAAGGTGAAACTAGTAATTAAGGAATGTGATCATACAAGTACAACTACATATTTAATAATACAAGAACTTAGGAACCCTAAAAAGCCAATTTCCACAACATAAGTCCGAGCATGTACACGGACTACAATCAATATAGAAGACTCAATTCCTACGGGGTAGTTCCCTTGCACAAGGTCAGACAAGATACTTACCTCAAAGAAGACAAACCGGTACTATAAAATGAACTTTTCAAGCGAAAAGACCTCCGGACAGCTCAAGTCTAACCAAAATAACTTCAAAGCACAAATAAAACTTATAAGAAACTACTCTGAATCATAAAGTTTCAATCTTTATAAAAATCTAGAAATTGATCCGACCAAGTCGACCCCTGGGCCCGCACCTTAGAACCCGACAAATTTCACAAAACCTGAACACCCATTCCGCTACGAGTTCAACCATACTAAATTTATCAAATTCCGGTACCATTTCATCTCTCAAATCATGATTTTTCATTTTAAAAACTTTCTTTAAACACCAACATTTTCCTCAACTCAAAATACAAATTAAATGATAAAAGTGAAGATAAAATCATGGAATATATTGAATACTAGATGAAGAACACTTACCCAATCGATTTTCTTGAAGAAATAAAAAAGAAGCTCCCATAACCAAAGTCCAAAACTCAAAATATGAAGAAAAAGGACACACCCTTGATTTAAAGAATTCTGCCAGGACTTCCGCATCCGTGGACAAGAAACCACACCTGCGAAATCACATTAGCGAGAAAGAGTCCGCATATGCGAACTTAGCTAACAAGGATAGGGACCACATTTTCATATTAACAGCCGCACCAATGGCACTGTAGAAGCGAGAGGGAAGCGGCAGAAGCGAGAATCATCGCAGGTGCGATCGCTGAACCACAAAAGCGGCCTTTGCACCTGCGTGCCAGCCTACGCAGAAGCGAGCAGGATCCCAGGCCTTCTTGACCGCAGAAGTGGCCAGGCTCACGCAGAAGCGGAGCTGCACCTGCTCTCCAAAGCGTCGCAGGTGTGAAACACTAGAAACAACCATGCTCAAAACTGCGAAAAACATCGGAAACTCGACCGGAACACGCCCAGGCCCCCAGGACCCCGTCCAAGCATACCAACAAGTTCTATAACCTAACACAGACTCGCTCGGGGCCTTAAATCACATCAAACAACGACGGAACTACGAATCGCACCATGAATCGAACTTATGAACTTCCAATTCTTCCAACTTCTAAAACTCGTGCCGAAACCTATCACACCAACCCGGAATGACTTCAAATTTTGTAAACAAGTCACAAATAATATACCGGAGCTGTTCCAACTCTTGAAATTGCATTCAGATCCGGATATCACCAAAGTCAACTATAGGTTAACCACTCCACTTTCAATTCTTCAACTTTTGTCGCATGCTTCAAATCACCCTACGGACCTCCAAAACCAAATCCGGACGCAAGCCTAAGTCCAAAATCACTATATGAAGATGCTCAATATCAAATGCTACTGAACGAAACTTACATTCTGAAAACAACCGGCCGGGTCGTTACATTCTCCCTCTTAAAACAAACGTTCTTCCTCGAACGTGCCAATAATCGCCTCGAAGTCTACAATCGCTGAATGCACACCTCCAACATACACCCGCGGGTGATCTCACGTCACCCCAATCCACATAAGCCTAGCGACACCATCCCAACTGTAATTTAGTTTTCTACCAACACCGATAAGCCTCATAGTCAAAATTCTGACCTTTCCTTCATTTCCAAAATACGCGATTCTGAATCCATACCTGGTATTAGTCTCCACCAGCTACAACAACTCATGATTACCCCAAAAGGTACAACCACACAACATAACACACCACACATATGCCCATAATAACACTTGTGATCACAATAGCTACCCACAATCTAAGCCAGTATTGGCAATTAGCCTCATATCCGATAGAAACCCGTTTCAAACCTCCACAACACTGACGATGATGAAAGAACCACGAACACCTCATAACTATACACCCGAATCAATAAGTCACAACTAATACCACCGGGAACACACCCCGAAAGCCAAAACTCAAGAAGAACAAAACGAAAATGACCGAATATGTAAAGAGAAACATATAAGAGAAATATCAAATAAGCCCGACAGGCACAACTTTTTATCAGCACCATACTATGAATCAATTTAAATAGGAAATATCAAAGTACATGAAAAACAACAAGGATCACATCTTGGTATAAATCTTCATCGGGACACACAACCCGGCTCAAACATATCAAATCTCATGATATCGCGAGGGTCTCACACTCAACTCTAAATCACAGGTCAAATATATATCATACTAATCAAAATCTTCCACTAACCCAGTTTTTCCAATAAAATCACAACACTTACTAAACTCTCACCCCAGTAGAGTACCAAACCACAAACCGTAACCAAGAATACACAGGAATCACACAAAAACCTACCATAATGAACAACAGGGACTCACTTCTAATCTCACCACTCTCAATGATGGACAAAAAAAATAATAGACACGGGTTACCACTCATAGAACCTCCCAACAGGGCAAACACGTAAGCAGAGTGCAAATCATAAAACTCACCCATAAACGAAACAACAAATGAGGGAACTCATCCCGATAAACAGAACCGAAATGAAATACGAATGGTGCCCTCTGTAACAAATCAAAACATACATGTTTGATAACATCTGGCACAACAACTTCCAGCCTACTATATGAAACACATCAACGAGCTAGGACTCCCCTTCTTGGGCGCCCTCTACTCACTTGAATACCCCGATATGACACCTCTGCCCGGAGTCTGGGACAATCTCTCACCATGTGGCTGGTATCTCCACACTCAAAGCAACCTCTCTGCTGACTTGGCTGTGGAAACTATGAAGTATGCGTACCTTGAGACCCATGAGCACCTAAATCACTATATGAAGCCGAAAGTGCAAACTGAACTGGCTGAAACATAAAACTCTACCATGTCGTACCTTGCCTCCAAAATAAGGACCAATAGATCTCTCCGGCCTACGAGGACTCCTTGCCTCCCTGTCCTCTCTCTCTTGACCTCACTTGTCCTCCCTCTCATGGCTCCGCCTGTCCTCTCTCTCCTACTCCCACATGCCCTCTACTCAGCATGCGATCCCTACCACCTGCTGAAATGAAACATATGACTCTAACACCCTAGCCATGCTGAACCGAATATCATGCCTGAGCCCCTTAATGAATCTATGGACACGCTCTCTAACTGTAGTAACCAAAGCAGGTGCATGTCTGGACAACTTACTAAATCTCAAGGCATACACTGATACTGGCATAGTGCTATGGCGCAACTGCTCAAACTCCGCGCACCATGAATCTTGAAGGGAGTGAGGTACAAACTCCCTCAAGAATATCTCTGAAAACTAAACCCATGTGAGTGAAGCTGACTCGACCGGACTACCCAACTCGTATGCCTACCACCACTGATAAGCTGCTCCTCTGAGTTGAAACGTAACAAAAGTGACCCCGCTCGTCTCCACGATATCCATAGTGCGAAGAATGTGGTGACACTCAACCCTGGGCATCTTCTGTGGCCAATCCACTGAAGGTAGGAGGGTGGTACTTCTTGTACCTCTCTAGTCTAAGTTGTTCTTCCTCAAATATTGCTGCCCTAACCAGGGGATGAACTGGAACCACAGACTGTGTGTCCATGACACTTGGAACCTGACCAACATAATCTCGTTGCTCAGGAGTGTGGAAACGGGATTCTAAGCTCCTCCCCTAGTCTGGGAAGTAACTGGTGCAACCGGAATCAAACCCGCTTGAGCCAATGTACCAAACATACTTAGGAACTATGCGAAGGTCTCCTGAAGTTCGGGAGTAACAACAGGCGTCTCTGGTGCCTGCCCCCAACTGGAACTATTGGCAGCTCCTCAACTACTGCTCTGGTAAGCGCCCTAGCTGCAGCACGTGCTCCTCGTCGACTCTGCCTCTGCCCCTAGTGACATCTGCTCTAGAGATAGCGTCATCAAGAACTGTAGCTCGTGTCCTAACCATCTGTGAGAGAATGGAATGACAAATGTTCAAACTTCGAGATCAATGACTCGCACGATAAGAATAAAGGAAGTGAAAATTTCCTAATATTTCCATAGTCTCTCGAAGATAATTACAAACGTCTTCGTACCAATCTGCAAGACTCTACTAAACTCGCTTATGACTCGTAACACCTATAAATCTAGAGCTCTAATACCAACTTGTCACGACTCAATTTTCCCTCCGTTGGATATCGTGATGGCACACAGTCTTAAGGAATAGGTAAGCCTAACATTTACGGAATAACGACATTGATAAAATAACATCAAATAATTTATGAAACGAAACTCTCTATACAATTTATAATTTTCCAAAACCGACAGTACAAGTCATAAGCTCTACAAAGTTTACTATAACTTCTAAATACAACTGTTCAGAAATAAGTAAAGACAGTGTATGAACAAAGTAGGATGGTGACTCCGAAGCCTGCGAACACCGCAATAGGTTTACCTTGAGTCTCCACAACAGCAATCCGCACTGCTAGCAAATGACCAACCGGCTATGCAATACTTGAATCTGCATAAAAATGTGCAGAAGTGTAGTATGAGGACACCATAGTGGTACCCAGCAAGTATCAAGACTAGCCTCAGGTACCAAACCTCGGGCTAATCACAACTCACGACTCCCAATACCCAAGCCCTAACTTTTGGCATCAGGTGCCCTTATCTCAGCTAATAACTGCACGGACGACTCACGTGCCAAATAGAAATATTCTCATATAGAAGGCAAGTAAAAAGAGGGTTTTTATACTCAACAATAACAAAAAAGCCCCTTAATCCGATAAGAGTTCTTAGCTACGTATATTCTTGTGCAAGTGTCCTAACATAGTTCAAACCAGCTAGTACGCATAATGATAATCGACTTAATGTATGCCTATTTTAGTATAAATCGCCTCACATTTTGTTCATGTCTCATATATTTGAGATGTTTAATATAATGATTTGTGGTAAATAACGGTATTTCTATGTGTAGTAATCATTCAGATGCAATTTGGAACGAAACGACGCAAATTGGAGCAAAAAGTCAAAAGTCGAATTTTGAGGGCCATAGCCAGCGTGGGGCGCTGGTTGTGATTTTTCAGATTGTTATTTTTTTGAGCGCCAGGGCCAATTCCCCACGCTTCCCTGGACGCTCGGGACGTGAGGATTGCCTATTTCGACCAGGACTCGGGTATTTTGACTCTAAGGCACCCTGAACTCATATAAAAGCACCCTAAACCTATTATGGAGGGGAAAAACGTGATTTGGAGAGGAAAACAAAAGAGAAAAACACTTGGGAGCACAGATTTGATCGATTCTTCCATCTCTTTTCTAGTACTCATTGATTTTATGTTTGAAAACTTTATTTTTGATGATTGTGTGAACATGAGTGGCTAAGAACCCTATTATTCTAGGGTCATGGGCGAAACATGAATGTTATATTTGAAGTTTAATTTGACGAAGTTGATTTTATCATATTGTCTTGTTTATTAATTTTGTTCTTAATTATTTTACTGAGTAGCTAACAGTGAAATACTATCTACGAATCTAGAGTTAAACTCGAAAGTGGGAATTCTAGATTACATATAGAACTAAATAGAGGGTGTTCTTGAACCCGGGCATCGGTGAACGAATTCGCAATTAGGATAGACATATACCTATTTGCCTTGTTTGGTTGAAATACAGGAATTGTAAATGCATTTTTGTTAATCTTAATTCCATAGACATATAGGCATTAAGTTAACTTGGATAGACGAGTAAGGACTCGACAGATTCTTACGAGTAATATCAACCCTGTCAATCAACAATCCAGATAAATCAATTAGTCATTTTAAACCAAGGATATAACACGATTGTTAGCTAAACCTGTGACCCTGGAATATTTTCTCCTACTGATTGTTATTCGAAATTGCTATTTGTTTTGGTTGATTTTCTAGTTAATTCATTACTTGGTATTCTTAGGTAGTAACTTAGTTAATTATATATTTTGTGATAAATCTCTTGAATCGATAAGATAATTGAGTTGAATCCGTCAAAAGCTAATCATAAGTCTTCGTGGGACGATACTCTACTCACTACTCTATTACTTAACGACCACGTATACTTGTGTGAGTGTGTTTGGTCGCAACAAGTTTTTGGCGCCGTTGCCGGGGACATAGAAATTACCTATTTGACTGAGTTAAACTCTTATTAATTATTTGTTCAAGCTTTAATTTTCAGTTTGCCTTGTTTCTGTTAACACATGCTCTTCTCTTGAATGCAGAGGAGTAGAAGCGCAAACAACCTCCTTCCATTTGATCCAGAAATTGAACGTAAACTTCATAGAGTAAGGAGGGAAAATGAAGCTATAACGAGAATAGAAAGAGAGTTGGACATCATAGTTCAACCAAAACCAATAGAGATGGCAAGTAATGAGGCGCGTCCAGTGATAGAGGTTGCAAGGCCCGATCTTGCTAATATGACTCAGGCTATCGTGAAGCCTGATATCACGTGGAATTTTGAAATCAAATAGTTCATGGTACAACTAATTCAGTCCACAGGGCAGTATGTGGGTCTATCTCACGAAGACCCGCAAAGGCATATTCAGAACCTCTTGGAAATTACGGACACTTACAATTATTCGAACGTTTCCAAGGACTATGTCAGGCTGACATTATTTCCCTTTTCACTGTTGGGGAAAGCTAAGGAATGGTTGCAAAAGGAGCCCGCGAACTCAATCTGCACTTGGGATGATTTAGCAAGGAAATTCTTAATCAAGTTTTTTCCTACCAAGGAAACAAAATCGCTGAGGAGCCAAATTCTTGGGTTCCAACAACGGGATGGTGAGACACTTCTTCAAGCTTGGGAAAGCTACTCAGAGACTTCCCATATCATTGTCAGACTGATGAGGTATTGGGGCACACTTTTGTTGATGGGCTAGACGAGACATCAATGATGAATCTTGACTCAGCTTGTGGGGGTAGTTGCATGGCCAAACCGTACAGTGAAATTCATCTCTTGCTCAATAAATTCACTGCTAATGACCATAATTGGCAAGGAGATGGGGACGCAAGAAGAGAAATTAAACAGAAGGCAGCCGGGGTGATTGAGCTTGATGACTTCTTAGCTATAAGAGCAAATATTGCAAGACAGGCAAATTAGATGAATAAAATGACGATACAACATATGCAACATGTAAAACAAATGTCTATTTGTTGTGAGATATGTGGTGACCGTCATATGAGTGACATGTGCCCCACGAATCCCGAATCTATATATTATGTGGGAAAACAAAATAGGGTCCAATGAATCAACATGCACAATATGGGAACACTTACAATCCAAATTGGAGGAACCATCCTAACTTTTCATGAAGCGGTAATAAACAAAATCAGAATAAGTATAGGCCCCAAGGAAATTTCAATCAGCCTAAAAACCACCCCAACAAGAAGAAGAGAGTACGAATGACTTGCTAAAGAAGTTGTTGCTTGATAATCAACAGCTCAGGACTGATTTCAGAAATCTTGAGAGGCAAATGGGGCAGTTAGCAGCAAATCAAAATACTAGACATGCATGTGCTCTTCCCAGTGATACAGAGAAAAATCCCCAAGTTAATGCAGTTACAATCAGAAACGGGAGGGAACTAGAGGAAGTGCCAAAGAAGAGAAAGGACAAGCTTATACCTGAGGGGGAGCTGATCCCGAAGGCAATACTCGAGTCAAAGAAAAATGATGCAGGTTCAGATCCAGTGGGGGCTGACAGGCCACCACCACCTTTCCCCCCAGAGATTGCAGAAAAAGAATGATGATCGCATGTTCAAAACATTTCTCTCTATGTTGAGCCAGGTTCAATTAAATATTCCATTGGTGGATGTACTTCGTGAAACTACAAAGTATTCTAAGTACACAAAAGATATAGTGGCTCACAAGAGGAAATTGACTGAGTTCGAGACAGTTGCACTTACTGAGGAGTGCACTTCAAGGGTCCAAACCAAGCTTCCTCTAAAGCTTAAGGATCCTGGCAGCTTCACCATCCCTGTGCAAATCGGTAATATTGACGTGGGTTGTGCTCTTTGTGATTTGGGGGTGATCATAAACCTAATGCCTTTATCCGTGTTTAAGAAATTGGGTCCGTATCACGACCCAAAACCTATGGGTTGTGATGGCGCAGGACACCACTGTCAGGCAAGCCAACCCCTTGATCAGTTGAAATACCATCATGTTTAACAATTTCGAAGTCGTTGCCTTTATTGCTTTTCATAATCAAATAAATAAACTATTGTAAATTAAACACGATAAAACTCCATTTAGTTCAATAAGACAAGACTCAACACATCCCCAGAACCCGACGACACAAGTACATGAACAGTTTCTAAGAATTTATACAATTATACAACTCTTGTCCGAGAAATAAATGGGACAAAAGGAATAGAGATACAATGTAAAGATATAGAAAGAAGGAGACTCTGTCAACTGCGGAACGCCTCCGGACGAATGCAGCCCGAGCAAGTCTCCAAACCAATCGCTGAACTATGAAGGTACCTGTGCAACAAAATGCACAGAAAGTGTAGCATGAGTACATATAC
>ML286664.1:13283-62812 GCA_005239495.1 Nicotiana undulata
GGAAGAGATGGGGGGGGGGGGTACACGCTTGTGATGGGAGGGAGGGGAAGAGAAAGCTTTATGATGCCCCTTATACGAGTTGGAGTGAATTCCCATTCACGCTGAAGGAGCAAATTTTCAATGTATTTAAGGTATAAATGTTCTTTTAAGCAGTATAATTATTTATATTTATGATATTTCCATATAATATTTAACTTTTGAAATACAGAGCAAGTGTGTATGGGAACACCGCTATAGAGCGGATTAATCACAAAGCTCGCAAGCGGTTGTCGCATAGTTTCTCCAAAGCTAGACAGTTCAACTAGAAGCCTGGCTGGTTGCTTCAACATTTATGGGAGGATTTGCAAAGGCAATGGCTTACCGCAACGTTCTTACAGAAGAGCGAAAAAGGAAAGAAATCTCGCGCATCTGAGAAGGGAGGCTCCTTGCACACTGGAGGTGCGATCAGCCAAGGAACAATAAAAAGAAGATTGGTACGTAATTGATTAATTTATTTTAATTTTCAAAGTATATCTATTCTGTTTATTAACTAAAATTTATGAGTTTTCAGGAGAAGAAGTTGGGGTGTCCAATGAAGCAAGATGAGCTATTCAAGGAGACTCATATTGTCAAGAAGAAGAAAGAGACAGATCAAGAAAGGTGGGTCGAGGGCCGAGCCTCGACTATACATGTAAGTTTTCACTTTTTATTAAGTATTTTGATTTACTTTTATATAAATTTTGAAATACTAATTCAATGTAATTTTTCTTATAGGTTCGCTTCACAGTTGATGTGGAGGAATTCATACGCAGTCAGCCACCTAATGAGTCGGGCGAGTCAATCCAACTTTCGGACGAGGATGCTGATAGAATATGGATGAAGGCTGCTGGCGGTGCAAAATGGGGGAAGGTATACGAGCTTCCTACTAAGAAATTCCATCGGTATCAATGTGGAATGCAATGAATAGGGACTTCCTCGCAAGGAGAGCAACTTAATGGGGAGAGCCTCTCCGCTATGCAGGAGACTGTGACAAAGCTCACAACTCGCTAGAAGCGGCCAAGGAAAGAGAAAAGCTTAGAGATGCTCAGTACGTTGGCATGCAAGCTCAATACCATGGCATGCAAGCTCAACTCAAAGCTCTCCTAGCTTCTGGAGGTTTTTCGATTCCCTGGTCTCTCGAGTCATCGCCAGAGGCTCAACTTGAACGTGAGCGTTCCTTCCGTCCTCCCCGTGATCGCTCCTCCCGTCCTCCCCGTGATCGTTCTTCTCGTCCTCTACAAAATGACCCTTCTCATTACCGTCTTGTTAATGAAGATTCATCAGACGGTGATGATAAGGATGTTGAACAAAATAATCCTTGAGTACTTTTATATACTTTGAACTAGACAATAGAACCGGTTTTCAAATGCGCTAGTAATAAGCGTTAACTTAGTTTTGTTAGTTTAATGTGTTAGTTCTATTGAACTTTATACTTTGTTGGTTTTAATGTTGTTGTTAATGTTGTTGTTGTGTTGTTGTTGTTGTTGTTGTTGTTGTTGTTGTGTTGTTGGTATTGTTGTTGTTGTTGCTTGTAATAGGGAATTTGGTACGCTGGCAGGTGGTGTAGCTGCCAAAATAGGCAGTTTTTGCCAAAATTATACCCAGAAAAGTGACCAACTTTGGTCGCTTACCTATTTTAAAAAAATATTTTATGGACAATAGCGACCAAGGTTGGTCGCTAATTAACCCAGATTTCCTAAAAAGAGACCAACTTTGGTCGTTATTCGATTAAAAAAAACTGGACATTAGCGATCAATTTTGGTCGCTTATGTTTAAAAAAAAGAAAACTGGAAATTAGCGACCAATTTTGGTCACTTATGTTTAAAAAAAATTAAAAAATTAAAAATATAGCGACCAAAGTTGGTCGCTATTTTTCAGAATTTAAAATATAATATTTGGTTTACAGACCAATGTTGGTCGCTATATTTAGAATAATATTAAATAAATAAATTACGTAATTTAAATATACATACCAACTTTGGTCGCTAAATTAATATTATTAAAATATTAAAGCGACCAAAGTTGGTCGGTATATTGTTTACCCGGAATATTTGGTCATTTTACCTTAGAGACCAACAAAATAGCGACCAAGCTAGTTTGGACGCTTTTTGATCGCTTTTTGACTTGTAAACGACCAACTTTGATCGCTTTTTGTGGTCGCCTTTTTCCGCATTTCTAGTAGTGAGAGAGCTATTAGACGTTAGAGAGAGAGCCGCATATACATTAAACACACTCCCCTGATTAAATATGTATTCTCATTTAAATTTTTAATTGATAAACCTTAATTGTTTGGTTGACGTAAACACCTCTCATAAAGATAATCATATGTGAATTAGTGCCGATAAGTGTCATTAAAATTATGTGTATTTATACTAATGCCATAACCTTAATACAAAAGAGTGATAGCGTACTAATGGCGTAACCTTAATACAAAAGAGTGATAGCTATCAGTTTCACTCTTTTGTATTAAGGTTATGCCATTGGTATAAATACACATAATTTCAAGGGCTAAAAAAACTAATTAGCAATTGTAACTAAGTAATGCATTCTTGGATGACGCAGAATATGCAACTCTGTCCTAAGGGGATCTCCAACCCTCCCCATTTCTTGACAATGCAGTTTTTGTTTTGTCAAAATGTGGCTCCAATGCTCCTTCATTTTGCTCCCAAAATGGGGATAAATAGTGTTACTCCAAATTTGGAGTAACACAACTCATCTCTTATATTACTATTCATCATTATTTGAGTATTATTTTTATTATTTATCTTTTTTAATTTATCTCTTTATATATATCTAATTATGTTTATGTAATGTTTTTAAAATATTAATTTTACATCTTAACTTTGGCGTATAATCTTGATAAATTAATTTTTGTACATTTATTATTTCAATTCTTTTAGTCTTAATTTTTTCTTTTTGAAAAGTCAAAACTTTTTTTTTTTGTCTCAGTTGCATTATTCATCGCCTTAACAATTCGATTATTTTTTGATTGGATTATCTTCATATAATCGTCGTTGATTTTTCTCTTTATTTTTGTTTTTTTCACCCCATTAGGCCGTAATGTAATATTTAATCTGAATTTTACCATATTTAATTTTACTCCATTTTGAAACAGAAAGTGAAGGCAAGAGTTGGAGATGAAATACTTAGAGAAATCCACCACTCTAGTCTCTAGATCCACGCACGTTCAAGTTGAATTGTAATAATAGATTAATTGGTAGTGATAAACAAAATATTGCATAAGTCACATCATAATTTGAATTATTCACGTAATGTGACACCATCATCAAGAAGAAAGAAAAACAAGTGCTTTGGAAGGCAGAAAACGTACGTACTATCTAGTTTTGAAACGACAAGACCTCGTGCAGTGCACATCCAAATAAACAACTGAAGCACACACTTTGATGTGAAACAGATATAGTAGTACGAGTATTAGTTTATGAGCCCTGTGGCATGGGGATGGATTTTGCGTATCTACCAATTTATCACTGTCTCGCCCATACAATCTTTGATCTACCAAGCTGGCACCTTGCTGGACCGGCACCCAACCCTTGCACTAACACAGAAGCTTCAATGATTCATCGGACTTTAAACTTTAGACGTTACCGATTTCTACTTGCTTTTGAATGCATGTGCGCGCACACTCAGATATAATACATGATTCCATCTATGGCTGTCCAACGAAACGGAACGGGATAAAACGAAGCAGGATAAACGGGACGAAATATAGGCATATCCCGTCCCGCTAACAAACGGGATGGGACGGGTTCGCAGGCTTTAAGTGCCGTTTAAAAAAAATTATTTAAGCATTAAATTTGGCAACATTTTTTTTTTTTATAATGACAAAGGTTTTAAAGTTTGCAACAGCTAGTTTTTTGACTTATTTAATAAACTTAAAAGTTAAACGGAAATTAGGAAACTAAGTAAAGAATTATAAAATATTAAAACAAAACACTTGTAATGAAATATTCTAGTTATAAATTTATAATAGAGATATAATTTATTTAATGTAATTTCAAGCCATTAAGCAACTAAGAGTGTAAGATAATTCATAAAAAAAATTTAACCCTTAGAGCCCTATTTTATTAATAGAACATTCAAATCTCACATACATTATACAAATATAATTCTTTTGAATAGCACCTAATCTACGCAGTCAGCTTCTAGGAAGGGTTCTGTTTGAACTAGGCCTCTTAGTAGCCAATTACAAATTATCATACTAATATTTGTAAGCTTATATATAACTTTGTTGTAACTTATCTATAATTTCTCTCGGACATTGTTCTGGAATTGGCAATGTTGCTTGATGTTCCATGAGTTTCATGTCGTCATCGCTCCTAGTGCTAAGTATCTCATTGTATTCTTCTTCTTCCCTAGTGGTTAATTTTTCAAAACTATGATTTCTTCTTTATGAATTAATCCAATCTCTGAATAATACGAAAATATCTAGGCTGTCCTCCGCTAATGAATGTTTATGATCTCCGATTTGAAATCTTGTCGCGCTAAAAACACTCTCTGATGCTACTGATGATGCTTGAATAGCCAGAATATCTCGGGCCATTATTGAAAGTGTTGGAAAAGCCTTGCCACGCTCTCTCCACTATGCCAAAAGTTGTTCGTTGCGTTCATCATCTTTAATACTTTTCAATCCTTGATTAAGATAAGAATCAAGTTCATCATCAATTATATCATCCATATCTTCCCATAGAACTTCTACTCTAGACTTAGAAGTAGAAGGAACAGTTTTGCCACCTGTTGTTTTCATAAATTTATATTTATTAAATATTGATCTAGTATAAGAATATATGTTAGCTTTGCAGTCTTCGAGAGATGGTTGTTCATTTTCTTGAATTACTAAATTTCTCATATATTTTACGAACAAGTCCCTTTGCACCTCTTAATTTTAAAGATGAGTTAAGTACAGTAGAAATTAAATAAACATGGGGAATAGGGAAAAAATACTTTTTAAATTTTGCAATCATTTCATTAATGGTCGGTGCATCAGTTGGATTAGTTTTATACTTACCAAGTACAACAGAAATTCCACAAATGTACCATAATATTTGTGTAACAGTAGGATAATATATACTAGAAAATTATTTTGTAGCATAATAAAATTTTTCTGAAAATTTAGTAAGCTCTTTGATCTGATCCCATCCGAATCAACAATTTCATCAGCGAGGATACCATTATGCATATTAAATACCTTTTGTATAGCCACCCTACAATCATAAGCAACTTTAAGCATTTCATAAATAGAATTTCACCTAGTACAAATATCTTTTGGAACTTTTCTATATGGGAGGTTAGCACTAGCACATTGTTGAGAAAATTTACGAATTCTACTCACTTTATTAGCACGAAAAATATAGCCGCAAGCATGTTGTACTTTACTACAAGCATAAGAAAATAAATTAATACCATCTTTTACAACAAAGTTAAAAATATGGCATGCACATCTAACATGAAAAATTGCTGGATTAATTGGACAAAGTATAGTTCTTAAGCTAGTTGCTGCAGTTATGTTAGCAGAAGCATTATCTAAGGTGATAGTTAAAACTTTATCAATGAGTCCATAAAAATCAAGTATTTATTGAACAATAGTTACAATATATGTTCCAGCGTGTTTTGAATCAACAAATGTATAAGCAATAATAGGTTTTTGCATGTTCCAGTGATGATCAACCCAATGACATGTAACAATTAAATAGTCACAACTATTAGGACTACAATCTAAGTGAAAAAATACACAACGAATATACTGAAGATATTCGGTTTGAAATTTAAAAGCATCATTTCTAACCGTGGTCTTAGAAAAATCTTGAAAAGCAGGAGTATAAGTTTATTGTATATAAAGCACAAAGCAAGGTGAGACAGAATGTAAAAGGTAAGCCACAGACAACCACCATTTTTGCTAAGTTCTCACTATCTCTATCTTTGTTATATGGGCGTAAATAGTACCAAAAGCAAGGTCAAGTTGCTGTTGTAAAAAAATTAGAACCCCCATCAGATCCACTAGGAGTGCTAGTACCGGTGCTAGGATTCGGTATTAGTCTGGCTTCTATTTTAGCTTCTATCCATAAAGCTTTGTCGTCCCTACCTAAGTGCCTAGTTAAACCACCCGTCCCACCAATTTTGGTGTGCGCAAAGCTTTGCTTACATATTCCACATGTAGCACGTTGATTGACTTTATCACGTTTAAAAAATTTTCATACAAGTGATGTTTGGGACATTCACCCTTAGGCTTACCCCTTACAGGAGATACATGGGGTAAAGCTCCAGACCGAGATTGACTTTGAGTTGGACCTTGTGTTGCGGGACTAGTGGGTGTTTCATCTAATTCGTCATCCTCATTTTCTTCGAGTTCAATAAAAATATCATTGCTAAATTGTCTTTGTAAAGTTTCATGATCAAGCTGTTCTCCGAAATTTATATTATAACATGCGGAGGTTGAAAAAATAAAGTTTCATCAACATGAGTCATTTCATCTATATGTTTAATTCTAGGAGGAGGGTTAGGATTATGACTAGGATTAGGATTACTACTACTTTCACCTTTACTACTTTTTATACTAGTTTTTTAAATAAGCCAAATACATTTTTAGGTGCCATAATTTAAATATGAAATTAAATTTAAAAAGTTTACACAAAAATTAAACACACAAATGAAATACGAAAATAGAACACGTAAAGTAAACACAAAAATTAAGCAGTAAAATGATACGCGAAAATTATATATTATAATTAGGAGAAGGAACGAGTGCACCGTGATTAAATATTGAAACTTGAAGAAATTGCCCAAAATATTGCTCCAAAAATTTTCCAAAATACTTGAAACTTATCACTTGATAGTGAGAAAATTGAGAGAATGATATAGATATAATGTAAGAGATTTGAGAGAGAATGGTTGATTTTTGTGGGAACAAATGATGGAGGGTGAGGGGTATTTATAGTAGAAAATAGGTCCAAAGTGTAATTTAATAAACTTAGGGTTATATTAAAATTTTAGGAGAGGGTAGGAGGTGTTTGGGGGGGGGGGGGGGATATATATATATGTATGTATATATATGTATGTATGTGATGACCCAAAAGGTCATTCTATGTAAATTTAACAAAAACTGTATTCCGAGGCCCCGAAAGCCTTCGTTAATCTCACCTTGATGTGCGCAGCCCGGGCGCGTAGCCGGGAAGCCGTTATATGAAAATTTGATAAAAGTTAAATTTATAGTAATTAATTGATTAAAGTTTACTTTGGTCAACATTTTTGGTAAACGAACCCGGACCCGTGATTTGACGGTTCCGGAGGGTCCGTAGGAAAATATGGGTCTTGGGCGTATGCCCGGAATCGAATTCCGAGGTCCGAAGTCCGAGAAATGAATTTTTAAAGAAAATTGTTTTATGAAATTTTTAAAGACTTTTGAAAATGAACTTTGAGGTGAAACTCATGTTACCGGGCCTGTATTATGGTTCCCGAGCCCGGAACAGGTTTAACATGATTATTATGTGTTGTCTGTAAAATTTTGTGTGAAACGAACTTGGCTTGACGTGTTTCGGATCGAAAATGGAAAAGTTGAAGGTTAATGAAGTTTTGNCAATTGAAGTCGTTTCCCAACAACTATAGTTAAAAAAAAAGACGCGGGACAAACGAGACGAAATGGCCATCCCGTCCCATCTCGTGTCTCGTTTAACATGGGCCCATACCGTTTAGAATTAAGTGGGTCGGGACGAGACTGGGGCGGGACGGGACTGCCCGTCCCGTTAGACAGCCTTAGTTTCATCAGAGGCAACGCGGAACATAAATATATATATATACATATATATATATATATATATATATATATATATATATATATATATATATATATATGTATGTATATATATGTATGTATGTGATGACCCAAAAGGTCATTCTATGTAAATTTAACAAAAACTGTATTCCGAGGCCCCGAAAGCCTTCGTTAATCTCACCTTGATGTGCGCAGCCCGGGCGCGTAGCCGGGAAGCCGTTATATGAAAATTTGATAAAAGTTAAATTTATAGTAATTAATTGATTAAAGTTTACTTTGGTCAACATTTTTGGTAAACGAACCCGGACCCGTGATTTGACGGTTCCGGAGGGTCCGTAGGAAAATATGGGTCTTGGGCGTATGCCCGGAATCGAATTCCGAGGTCCGAAGTCCGAGAAATGAATTTTTAAAGAAAATTGTTTTATGAAATTTTTAAAGACTTTTGAAAATGAACTTTGAGGTGAAACTCATGTTACCGGGCCTGTATTATGGTTCCCGAGCCCGGAACAGGTTTAACATGATTATTATGTGTTGTCTGTAAAATTTTGTGTGAAACGAACTTGGCTTGACGTGTTTCGGATCGAAAATGGAAAAGTTGAAGGTTAATGAAGTTTTGAGGATTTTCATAGGTTATGAGGTTTAATTCATTGTTTTTTATGTTAATTTGGAGGTTTTATTGCTTGACTAAGTCCGTAGGATGTTTATGAGGGTGTGTGTGTAAGTTTGGTTTTGAGCCCCTAGGGCTCGGGTGAGTTTCGGGTAGGAGTCGGAGTGCATAATGGTTGGAAACATCTGGTGTTTTGACTGGTTTCTGGTGTCTGATGTTTCCTTCAGTGCGATCACATATATAGTTCCGCTATCGCATAGCTTTGTTGGGTGGGGGAGGTCAGTTCATCTATGCGATCGCATAGAGTAGTCTGCGATTGCATAGGGGTATAGACAAGCTGGGTGAGGGCAGGGCAATTACTCTCTACGATCGCACGAGCCTCATTCGCGATCACATAAGCCACAACCTGTCTCTTCTGCGATTGCACCCATACCTCTGCGGTCACGTAGTAAGGAATCCACGAAGCTCCGCGATCGCAACCCTTCTTCTGCGATCGCATAGTATAATTTCGCCCAGTTATTTTTGAAGCCCCAAAAAAGAATTCTTACACGGGTTTTCATAATTTTTCACCATTCTCTTCTTCCTCAAACCCCATAGACGACTTCCAACCCATTTTTCTCCATAACTACTTGGGTAAGTGATTCTAACTCCGTTTTCTTCCATTTTTCTCCATCTATTAGTAGAATCTAGGTCTAAAAACATGAAATTAAAGGTAGAAATTAGGGGTTTTGGGTAGAGTTAGGGTTTATGAAATTTTTGGGAATCCAACCTCGTTTTGGGGTCGGATTTCAAAACAAATTTTATATTCGGGCTCGTGGGGAAATGGGTGATTGGGTTTTGGTACGAACCTCGTGTTTGGACCAAGCGGGCCCGGGGTCGAATTTTGGTATTTTTGGAAGAAGGATGGGAAATGTATAATTAGGATTTGGGATTGAATTATTGAGTTATTACTGATATTATTGAGTCGATTATGTATAGATACTATCGTTTCGAAGTTGGATACGAGAGGGAAAGCGGTGCTAGAGGCTTGATTTGCATACTTGGAGTCGAGGTAAGTGTCTGGCCTAACTTTAGTGAGGGAATAGGTATTGAGTCCTTTGTGCTACTTGTTTTATCATGTTCAATGCATAGGTGAGGTGACGAGTACCTATGCATTGTTTGTCAAGCATGCCCGTGAGTCTATTTTGGGTGAATTACTTGTTATTACTCCCTTATTCATTGTGTTGTGAAGTAGTTTCTTCTGGGAAATTGTTTATTTGTTGAGAATTCTTGTTTAAGAACTTGTGATATGATGGCTCAGTGGAGGACCCAATTTCTTAAGTGAAATACTCGTAGAGATTGGTTATAGATGAGACCCTTGCCGGGCAATGTCGTTATTTTGATTAATATCTCCCCTGCTGGGTGGTTATGAATTGTTCTTTCACTATGTTGCAATCTTTGCCAAGTGGTTATTTTTTGTTTATTTGGGTGAGGAAGAGTGTAAAGCACGAAGGGTGATGCCGTGTACTCATTTCATTCATTGCATAGTGAGGAAGAGAGTAAAAGCACGAAGGGTGATGCCGTGCCATGATTTACATTGCTATCATTTATACATTGCATAGTGAGGAAGAGAGTAAAAGCACGAAGGGTGATGCCGTGCCATGATTTACATTGCTATCATTTATACATTGCATAGTGAGGAAGAGAGTAAAAGCACGAAGGGTGATGCTGTGCCATGATTTATATTGCTATCATCTATATTTGTTTGAATTACCATTCCCTGTTGACTTGTTTTCTTTTGTACGGTTGTTGCTCAGTTATTCATCTTGATTTCTCCCTCGTCACCCCCATTAACTGTCCCCGTATTTCCATGCTTAACTGTTTATTTCCTGCTCTTTTCCATGATATATATATTGTAGAATTATTCATGTAAAATATTGTTGTCGTGTCTAGCCTCGTCACTACTTCGCCGAGGTTTGGCTCGGCACTTACTCAGTACATGGGGTCAGTTGTACTGATGCTACACCTGCACTTCTTTATGTTGTGCAGATCACGCAGCCGGACCCAGTGGACATCGCTAGAGGGAGTATCCTTCAGTCCACACAGGCGACATCGAGGTAGTCCCGCAGACGTTCGTGGGCCCTGACGTCACCTCTTATCTTTCTTTTTGTCTTTTTATGTATTTCCAGACAGATGTATCCCCTTTTATTTCAAACAGTTGTTTTTAGTAAATCTTAGACTAGTTCGTGAGTTGGTGACTCTAGTTGCTGGGCTGTATTTTATGGGAATTATTGCGAGACTTATTATCTAGTTCCGGAATTTTGTTTATCTTTCGTATTTTGATCATAACTGTTCTAGATACTTAGTTGTTGTTAGGTGTTGATAAGCTGATTTAAATCAAACATTGGCTTGTCTAGCGGGTACAATGTTAGACGCCATCACGACCTGTAGGTGAGATTTCGGGTCGTGACAAGTTGGTATTAGAGCTCTAGGTTGCTTAGGTCTCACAACTCACGGACAAACTTGGTAGAGTCTGAGGGAACGGTACGGAGACGTCTGTATTTATCCCCATAGGCTGCAAAGTTAGGAATAACTCCATATTTCTTCATCTCTGTCGTGCGATATGAATTCTAAATACTAATTGAGTTTCTATTCTACTCTCTCGCAGATGGCGAGGACGCGTGCTTCCCCAGGTTCAGATCATCAGCTCGATACTCCTGCTACAGCTCCTACGAGGGGCAGAGGTCGAGACCGAGGCCGTGCTAGAGGCTGAGGCCGGGGCAGGGCTAAGCCCAGAGCAACAACCCCAGTGGAGGATCCTTAGGTTGAGCTTGCCGAGGAGATTCCCACTCAGACAGCCCCAGTTGGACCAGCTCAGGTCCCAGAGGGGTTCATTGCTACCCCGGTGCTTCAGGACGCTCTAGTCCGCTTAGTGGGACTCATGAAGAGTGTGGCTAAGGCCGGTCTTCTTCCTACTGCACCTGCCATCTCTCAGGCTGGGGGAGGGACCCAGACTCCTGCTACCCGCACACCAGAGCAGCTAGATCCTCAGTTTCAGACTCTGGCACCTCAGACAACCGGAGTAGCTCAGCCGGGTATTGTGGCACCGGCAGTTGAGGGAGCAGCCATGTCAGCAGATGCTTTATGGAGATTGGATAGGTTCACCAAGCTGTTCTCTGCTACTTTTACTGGTGCACCGTCAGAGGATCCCCAGGATTATTTGGACAGCTGTCATGAGGTTCTTCGGAACATGGGCATAGTGGAGTCCAATGGAGTTGACTTTGCTACATTTCGTCTTTCGGGTGCCGCCAAGACTTGGTAGAGATAGTCTTGACCAGACCAGTTGGGTTTGCACCTTTGACTTGGGCTCAGTTCTCCGAGCTATTTTTGAGGAAGTTTCTTCCAGTCACTCAGAGAGAGGATCTTCAGAGGCAGTTTGAGCGTCTCCAGCAGGGCTCTATGTCTATCACTCAGTATGAGACCAGGTTTATCACTCTAGTCAGGCATGCACTTATGATACTCCCCACTGATCGTGAGAGGGTGAGGAGATTTATTAAGGGTTTAGCTCAGCCCATCAGACTTCAGATGGCCAGGGAGTCAGGTATTGATATTTCGTTCCAGGATGCAGCCAATGTGGCCAGGAGGATTGAGATGATTTTGTCACAGGGTGGTGGTCAGGGGGCTGACAAGAGGACCCGTCACTTCAGTTGATTCAGTGGAGCCTCATCTGGAGGCAGATATTCTTTCGGCAGAGGTCATCCTCCCAGACCATATTAGTCAGCACTTCAGATAACTCACAGTGCACCGCCAGCTCCTATTAGTGCACCACCAACACCTATCAGAGCACCGCCGCTTCAGAGCTTCCAGGGTGGTTATCAGGGTCGACAAGGTCAATTCCAGAGTCATCAGCCACAGCAGCAGAGGCCTTGTTATTCTTGTGGTGTTTCGGGGCACATTGCCAGGTATTTCCCCCGAGCTTTTGGTAGCTCTCAGTATCAGGGTTCTCGTGCCATGGTCCCAGCATCAGGTGCACCCCCACCCCCTCATCCAGCTAGGGGTGGAGGTCGTGGTGCCAGAGGTGGAGGTCAGACTCATAGAGGTGGAGGACAGGCCATGAGGGGTAGAGGTCAGGCCGCAGTAGGTCGACCCAGAGATGTTCAGGTTGGAGGGGCTCTGCCCCGGTGCTATGCTATTCCTGCCAGGTCGGAGGCTGAGGCCTCTGATGCGGTTATCACAGGTACGGTTTTAGTTTGCAGCCGAGATGCTTCGGTATTATTTGATCCGGGTTCTACTTTCTCTTATGCGTCTTCATATTTTTCCACTTATTTGAGCATGCCCCGTGATTCCCTGAGCGCTCATGTATGTGTCTACCCCGGTGGGTGACTCTATAGTGGTAGATCGAGTCTACCGTGCTTGCTTAGTAGTTATTAGTGGTATAGAGACTCAGGTTGATCTTTTGCTTCTGGATATGGTTGACTTTGATGTTATATTAGGGATAGATTGGCTATCTCCCTGTCATGTTATTTTGTACTCTCATGCCAAGACAGTGACCTTAGCTCTGCCAGGGGTACGTTGTTTGGAGTGGAGAGGGACTCCTAGTCATTCATCTGGAAGGCTTATTTCTTATATGAAGGCTCGGCGCATGGTCGAGAAGGGTTGTTTAGTCTATTTGGCCTATGTTCATGATTCTAGTGCCGAGGTTCCTCCTATAGAGACCGTGCCCATGGTTTGTGAGTTTCCAGAGGTATTCTCTGCTGATCTGCCGGGCATGCCACCCGACAAGGATATTGATTTTTGTATTTAGGTAGCTGAGGGCACTCAGCCCATTTCTACTCTGTCGTATCATATGGCTCCGCCAGAGTTGAAGGAGTTGAAGGATCAGTTCCAGGATTTGTTGGATAAAGGCTTCATTAGGCCTAGTGTTTCCCCTTCGGGTGCTCCAGTGTTATTCGTTAAGAAGAAAGATGGCTCGATGAGGATGTGTATTGACTACCGACAGTTGAATAAGGTTACTATTAAGAATAAGTATCCTTTACCGAGGACTGATGACTTATTTGATCAGCTTCAGTGTGCTACAGTATTTTCCAAGATAGACTTGAGATCTGGTTACCATTAGCTGAGGATCAGGGCGTCTGATGTTCAGAAGCTCAAGACAGCCTTGACCACGACACTGGTGTTAGTTTTTCCCACAAGTTCAGGACCGTATACCGTGTATTGTGATGCTTCACGGGTTGGGCTTGGTGAAGTTTTGATGCAGGATGGCAAGGTCATAGCCTATGCTTCTCGTCAGTTGAAAGTCCATGAGAAGAATTATCCAGTTCATGACTTGGAGTTGGCAGCTATTGTTCATGCGTTGAAGATATGGAGGCACTATTTGTATGGGGTACCAAGTGAGGTATTCACTGATCACAAGAGTTTGCAGTACTTGTTCAAGCAAAAGTAGTTGAACATGAGGCAGAGGAAGTGGTTAGAGTTGTTGAAGGACTATGATATTACCATTCTTTATCATCTGGGGAACGCCAATGTGGTGGCTGATGCTTTGAGCCGGAAGTCAGCCAGTATGGGTAGTCTTGCTTATTTATCAGTCGGAGAGCGACCTTTTGCTTTGGATGTTCAGGCTTTAGTCAACCGATTTGTGAGATTAGAGGTTTCTGAGACGGGCAGTGTGTTGGCCCATACCGTGCCCGTTCTTCATTGTATGATCGTATTCGGGCCAGGCAGTATGATGATCGTCATTTATGCGTCCTTAGAGATAGGTCAAGCACAGAGATTCCAAGCAGGTTACGATTGATGATGAGGGAGTTCTGAGGATGCAGGGTCGTATTTGTGTACATGATGTTGATGGTATTCATGAGTTGACATTGCAGGAGGCCCATAGTTCCCGGTATTCCATTCATCTGGGCGCCGCAAAGATGTACCAGGACTTGCGGCAACATTATTGGTGGCGGAGGATGAAGAAGTATATCGTAGCTTATGTAGCTCGGTGCTTGAACTGTCAGCAGGTTAAGTACGAGCACCAGAGACCCAGTGGTTTGATGCAGCAGATTCAACTTCCCGAGTGAAAGTGGGAGCGTATCACCATGGATTTTGTAGTTGGACTCCCACGGACTCAGAGGATGTTTGATGCGGTGTGGGTTGTTGTAGATAGACTGACCAAGTCAGCACACTTCATTCCGGTATCAGTTTCGTATTCAGCGGAGAAGTTGGCAAAGATCTGTATGAGAGAGATTGTTAGATTGCATGGAGTTCCCATATCCATTATATCAGACCGAGGTTCTCAGTTTACCTCCCATTTCTGGAGAGTATTTCAGCAAGAGTTGGGTATGCAGATTGAGTTGAGCACAGCGTTTCATCCTCAGATGGACGGACAGTCCGAGCGTACTATTTAGATTTTGGAGGACATGTTGTGGGCTTATGTCATTGACTTCGGTGGTTCATGGGACCAGTTCCTATCTTTAGCTGAGTTTTCCTATTACAATAGCTATCAGTCGAGCATTCAGATGGCTCTGTATGAGGCGTTGTATGGTAGGCGGTGTCGGTCTCCAGTCGGATGGTTTGAGCCGTAAGAAGCTAGATTGTTGGGTTTTGAGTTAGTCCAGGATGCCTTGGACAAGGTGAATATTATTCAGGATAGACTTCGTACAACTCAGTCCAGGAAAAAGAGTTATGTGGACCGCAGAGTTCGAGATTTGGCATTTATGATAGGAGACCGGGTATTCCTTCAGGTGTCGCCCATGAAGGGCGTGATGAGGTTCAGGAGGAAGGGCAAGTTGAGCCCTAGCTACATTGGTCCATTTGAGATTTTGGATAAGGTAGGAGAGGTGGCCTACAAGCTTGCCTTGCCACCGAGTTTATCAGCTGTGCACCCATTTTTTCATGTATCTATGCTCCGGAGGTATATTGCGGATCCATTTCATGTTCTTGACTTCAGCGGTGTCTAGTTGGACGAGGATTTGACTTATGAGGAGGAGCCGGTAGCCATATTATCTCGGCAGGTTCGCCAGTTAAGATCAAAGAGTTATCCTTCATTTCGTGTTCGGTGGAGAGGTCAGCCTGTTGAGGCAGCTACCTGGGAGTTCGTGTTATATGAAAATTTGATAAAAGTTGAATTTATAGTAATTAATTGATTAAAGTTGACTTTGGTCAACATTTTTGGTAAACGGACCCGAACCCGTAATTTGACGGTCCCGGAGGGTCAGTAGGAAAATATGGGACTTGGGTATATGCCCGGAATCGAATTTCGAGGTCCCAAATCCGAGAAATGAATTTTTAAAGAAAATTATTTTCTGAAAATTTTAAAGACTTTTGAGAACTTTGAGGTGAAACTCGTGTTACCAGGCCTGTATTATGGTTCCGGAGCCCGGAACAGGTTTAACATGATTATTATATGTTGTCTGTAAAATTTGGTGTAAAACGAACTTGGCTTGACGTGTTTCGGATCGAAAATGGAAAAGTTGAAGGTTAATGAAGTTTTGAGGATTTTCATAGGTTTTGAGGTTTAATTCATTGTTTTGATGTTAATTTGGAGGTTTTATTACTCGACTAAGTCCGTAGGATGTTTATGAGGGTGTGTGTGTGTTTGGTTTTGAGCCCCTAGGGCTCGGGTGAGTTTCAGAGTGCAAAATGGTTGGAAAAATCTGGTGTTTTGACTGGTTTCTGGTGTCTGATGTTTCCTTCAGTGCGATCGCATATATAGTTCTGCGATCGCATAACTTTGTGGGGTGGGGGAGTTCAGTTCTCTATGCGATCGCATAGAGTAGTCCGCGATCGC
Organism: Nicotiana undulata; assembly: GCA_005239495.1. Classification (NCBI taxonomy): domain Eukaryota; kingdom Viridiplantae; phylum Streptophyta; class Magnoliopsida; order Solanales; family Solanaceae; genus Nicotiana; species Nicotiana undulata. Next base: position 29,445 of record ML286664.1, read on the forward strand.
ATAGGGGTATAGACAAGCTGGTGAGGGTAGGACAATTACTCTCTGCGATCGCACGAGCCTCATCCGCGATCGCATAAGTCCACAACCTGTCTCTTCTGCGATCGCACCCTTACCTCTGCGGTCGCGTAGTAGGGAATCCATGAAGCTCCGCGATCGCAGCCCTTCTTCTGCGATCGCATAGTATTTTCGCCCAGTTATTTTTGAAGCCCCAAAACAGAATACTTACACGGGATTTCATAATTTTTCACCATTCTCTTCTTCCTCAAACCCCATAGACGACTTCCAAGCCATTTTTCTCCATAACTACTTGGGTAAGTGATTCTAACTCCGTTTTCTTCCATTTTTCTCCATCTATTACTAGAATCTAGGTCCAAAAACATGAATCTAAAGGTAGAAATTAGGGGTTTTGGGTAGAGTTAGGGTTTATGAAATTTTTGGGAATCCAACCTCGTTTTGGGGTCGGATTTCAAAACAAATTTTATATTCGGGCTCGTGGGGGAATGGGTGATTGAGTTTTGGTCCGAACCACGTGTTTGGACCAAGCGGGCCCGGGGGCGAATTTTGGTATTATCGGAAGAATGATGGGAAATGTATAATTAGGATTTGGGATTGAATTATTGAGTTATTATTGATATTATTGAGTCGATTATGTCTAGATACTATCGTTTCGGAGTTGGTTACGAGAGGGAAAGCGATGCTAGAGGCTTGATTTGCATACTTAATTGGAGCCGAGGTAAGTGTCTGGCCTAACTTTAGTGAGGGAATAGGTATTGAGTCCTTTGTGCTACTTGTTTTATCATGTTCAATGCATAGGTGATGTGACGAGTACCTATGCATTGTTTGTCAAGCATGCCCGTGAGTCTATTTTGGGTGAATTACTTTTTATTACTCCCTTATTCATTGTGTTGTGAAGTAATTTCTTCTGGGAAGTTGTTTATTTGTTGAGAATTCTTGTTTAAGAACTTGTGATATGATCGCTCAGTGGAGGACCCAATTCATTAAGTGAAATACTCATAGAGATTGTTTATAGATGAGACCCTTGCCGGGCAATGTCGTTATTTTGATTAATATCTCCCCTGCTAGGTGGTTATGAATTGTTCTTTCACTATGTTGCAATCCCTGCCAAGTTGTTATTTGTTGTTGATTTGGGTGAGGAAGAGTGTAAAGCACGAAGGGTGATGCCGTGTACTCATTTCATTCATTGCATAGTGAGGAAGAGAGTAAAAGCACGAAGGGTGATGTCGTGCAATGATTTACATTGTTTTCATTTATACATTGCATAGTGAGGAAGAGAGTAATAGCACGAAGGGTGATGTCGTGCCATGATTTACATTGTTTTCATTCATACATTGCATAGTGAGCAAGAGAGTAAAAACATGAATGGTGATGTCGTGCCATGATTTACATTGCTTTCATTTATACATTGCATAGTGAGGAAGAGAGTAAAAGCACGAAGGGTGATGTCGTGCCATGATTTATATTGCTATCATCTATATTTGTTTGAATTATCATTCCCTGTTGACTTGTTTTCTTTTGTACGGTTGTTGCTCAGTTATTCATCTTGATTTCTCCATTAAGTGTCCCCGTATTTCCATGCTTAACTGTTTATTTCCTGCTCTTTTCCATGATATATATATTGTAGAATTGTTCATGTAAAATATTGTTGTCGTGTCTAGCCTCGTCACTACTTCGCCGAGGTTAGGCTCGACACTTACTCAATATATGGGGTCGGTTGTACTGATGCTACACCTGCACTTCTTTATGTTGTGCAGATCACGCAGCCGGACCATTGGACATCGCTAGAGAGAGTATTCTTCAGTCCACGCAGGCGACATCGAGGTAGACCCGCATACGTTCATGGGCCCTGACGTCACCTCCTATCTTTCTTTCTGTCTTTTTTATGTATTTCCAGATAGATGTATCCCCTTTTATTTCAAACAATTGTTTTTAGTAAATCTTAGACTAGTTCGTGAGTTAGTGACTCCAGTTGCTGGGCTGTATTTTATGGGAATTATTGCGAGACTTATTATCTAGTTCCGGAATTTTGTTTATCTTTCGTATTTTGATCATAACTGTTCTAGATACTTAGTTGTTGTTAGGTGTTGATAAGCGGATTTAAATCAAGCGTTGGCTTGTCTAGCGGGTACAACGTTAGACGCCATCACGGCCTGTAGGTGGGATTTCAAGTCGTGACAATATATATATATATATATATATATATATATATATATATATATATATATATATATATATATATATATATATATATATATAAGTGTTAAAACATATTAAAATTTTAACAACCATTACTTAAATTTTAGATTCGCCTCTAATCTGAAAAATACTGTTGGGATTAAAGATTGGTGAATGGGAAATGGAGGGAAGCAAGAGGGGAAACGTGAGCTTCCTTTTGCTTTTGAAAGAGCAAAGTGTCCCTCATTGGTTGTGGAAAGAAAAGTAAATGTGCTTATATTGAGAAAACACTTCTCTTGGTGTTAAATGAGTTGGAAAGAAAGTAAGCCTCGCGTCGTCGCTGCCGCCTTCCGCTCGGCTTCGGTCAAAGATTGATTGATCAATCTTTTTGGACAAAATTTCTTTCAATTAATTTAATTTAGTAACAAAATTCAACCCGGAATAATCCAGGCGACGCGACGCGACCCGGTCTAGTTTGCTGTCGTTCCCGAATTATTTTAAATCCGTTTTCTGTTTTCCGCAATATTTCAAACAAAAATATTCCCACCTGTTCTAACAGCTATGCCTGTCTTTGAAAGGTTGCAAACATTTTCAATAACAATGCCAAAAAGTCTATAAATATACTTTGAATCCTATAATCATTCCTTATGAAATTTTCTGATCTTCTTCTTCTTTTTCTGCACAAAATTTGTAGTGTGTTTTACAACCTTCGAGTGGTTTACTGTTTCATCGGCATTTTTGGTACCAACACTCTGGTGAATTAAATCGTTCTATCATGGGAGGATACTATTCCAGCACCTTGGGGTACTTGAGGGGAATAATTTTCTTAAGAATATACTGTGTATTCAGTGAATTCGATTTATTTCGAAACTGTTTTTGCAAAAATTATTTTGACATTCCGTTGTTGCTAACTTTTCTGTTTCTGTTTTCCCTGTTTTAAAAAATTTACTGTCTCGATTTTTATTACAGTAATAAATATTGACTAACAAATACTAGATTCTATCAAACCCGAAATTTCATAGTTGGATCTGACACTCGTTAGCTTCTCCTTGTGCATGCTCCACCTCCTATATATATACCTAATCTTATTGTCATAAATACTTCATAAACAAGCTTCTGAGTTGTGCTCCCTTTCAGCTACTCCCCTTCTTGCCCTCCAGCTACTTGCTTTCACAATGGCTTTTAGGCCTATGCCTCTTCTCTTTGCCTTTTTGCTTCTCATTGCTTCTAGTGTATGTCTATTCAACACTTGTTCATTTCTTTAACTACAAAACATACTTACCTTGTACTTTACTATGCGAATTGTAGGAGTCTTATCCTACATTTTGCATTATATTGCTAAGCATGACTGACCATTTACATTAAAGTGTTCTTATATTCATGCTCATGATAAACACATCTTAACTACTTGAATTTATGATACTAAGATTCTTTTAAATAATTATATATGTACCCAAAAATAAAGCATATATAGTTCACAAATGTGACGTTAGTTCATGAACCTTTTATTCCTTTTGGTTGCAGAACGGAGATAGCAACACTGCCCCTGGTGCTTTCCCACATGGTAAGATATCAAACCCCCCACCACCACTCAATGCATCCTCTCCAACCACTCCATACCCACCCACCCAGGTAATCCCTCCTCCTCCTCCACCGCCAGCGAAGGCACCATCACCGCCACCTCCGGCTGTCAAGCTACCGCCATCCCCACCTCCAGTTGTCAAGCAACAACCACCTCCTCCACCACCACCAGCCAAGAAACCACCAGTCCCTACTCCCCCCGTTTCACCACCAAAGAACACAGCAGGTATATAAGGCATTTATATGAGTTTAAGTTCTAGCTCCTTTTCTTTTTTTCCTGCATTTATCCCCTGCTTTCTTATGTCCCGTATTTAGACAAATTTGACTTTCTTTGTATTTATAACAGAAAAATATTTATGCGATCTTATGCATTGAAATCGGGCAATAGAAATATAGTCACACTATCTCCATTAAAAAAAAAGGAGATAGAAAGAAAGGTAAAAGAAAAGGACCAGAATCTATACGTTGAATCACAATTTTTTTGAACCGTCTGCATCAAAAGATACTTGTAAGGTTCCTAAGGGATATACTGGAATCTTATAGTATATTTCAATATCGAAAATGAGATCAAAGATGTGTATCAGGAATAAGCATGGGGTGGAACTCTTGTTTCGTCTAAAACAATAAGGGGAGTCCATATAAGTTAGACGCAAGTCACTTATAAGGAAATCTCTATAATAAACATTAACTTGTAACTTCTTTCTATAATTAATCTTCAAGTGATGATCTCTGGAATGTGGTAACAAGTTTTTCTATTTATGTATGTATGTGCAGAGTGCGTTCCCCTATGCCAGGTGAGGTGCAAGTTGCATTCGAGGCAGAATGTATGTCTAAGAGCGTGCACTACTTGTTGTTTAAGATGCAAATGTGTTCCGCCAGGCCAATATGGGAACCTAGACAAATGTGGCAAATGTTATGCTAATATGACCACCCGCGGAGGCAGGCGCAAGTGCCCATGAAAATTGAGTTAGCTGTTGCATATGTGAATTGTAATACCTCACTAGTATTAGTAATAATCATTTCATTCCGTGTCATCATCCTTTTGCTTCAGTAGTAAACACTACTTAATATCTGCTTTTCCTATTTTACTTTCTCCTTTTTCTTCCTTGTGTAAGTAAAAAGAGCAGCTACTATATCTCTTACTCTGATTTGCTTCTCCACATAAATAAAATAAAACGCTGCCTTCTAACTCTAATAAGCTCTGGATAAAAATAAAGTAGCAACAAGGCTCTTTGGCGAGTTTATGCAAGTTTGTCAAGCTTTCTTATATGTATAAGGCAACACAACACTTGCGATGCTCGTTTAGGGACCAGAATTTAAACAAAATATTAAAATAAATATTGCATAGACAACACATGTAACTGTAAGCAAATGTTTAATACTTCAATGTAAAAGCTAAAGAGTAGCATCAATTAAAGCACAAAATGAGCATCTATTCTTCTACAAGATTGTCAAATTTTTGTATTCCACTATCATTATTATATTGCTCGCCATCTTGTTCAACTTATTCTTCATCAACTAGGGCAGTATAACTCAAAACGAATAAATGGGCAGCATTTCAATGTTATATCACTAAAACAACGCAAGAAAATGAAGAGAAGAATTAAAGGGAAAAAATATTCGCCAGCATTTTGCTGCTATTTGGACGCTGAAATAGTGAAAGAAGAAGAAGAACAAATCACATACCTGAGACCAAACAACTTGATGATCTTGAAGTTGAAAAATGTAGAAAACTTCAACCCTAGGTCGCCACTTTCTTTCTCTGTTACGGTGTCTCGATGGTGTTTTTTTTTTAAAAAAGACATTTTTTTTAATTAAATACGTTGGCAGCCCAGTTATAAAGAGAAGCGCTCGCTTCTTACGCTGCGCATCGCTTCATCGCTTCTCTCTTTTCCAGGAAGTGGGCGCTTTTGTAACTCTGCTACGCTCTAGCTAATAGAAGCGCCAAATACCTCGCCTCGCTTTTTACAATCCTGGTTTGACTTTCCGAGATTCACATGTTAGTCTTCATGTATCTGTTCCCTTTCAACAAAAAAAAAAAACCCTAGTGTATTCCCACAAGTGGGGTCTGGGGAGGGTAGTGTGTACTTAGACCTTATCCCTACCTTTAAAAAGGCAGAGATGTTGTTTCTGGTAAACCCTCGGCTTAGGGAAGATAAAGGGAAGGGCCAGTGACAAGCAAACCAATCGGAAAATCAGGCGAAAACACACAACTATCACTAGCTAGTACAGTTAAAAACGAAGCAAAGGCAACCACAAGTAATATAAGAAGCCAATCAAGGCGAAAATACATAAAGACACTAAGTGGTGTACTAAAGCTACTGTAACAAAACAAAGACAAAGCTCGACTACCTAACCCTCTACCCTAATTCTCAACCTTCACACATTCCTATCCATGGTTATGTATTCAGTAAGATGGAGTAACGCCATATTTTTCGTAACCACCTCTCATCAATACTTCTTTGGCCTGCCTCTACCCCTCCGTTGGCCCTCCAAGACTAACCTCTCACACCTCCTCACTGTTGCATCTATGTCTCTCTCTTCACATGTCCGAACCATCTTAGTCTTGCCTCCCCCATCTTGTCATCCAAAGAGGCCACACCCACCTCCCGGATAACTTCTTTTCTAATTCTGTCTAATCTGGTATGCCTACATATCCATCTCAGCATCCTCATCTCAGCTACTTTCATCTTCTGTACCTGACAGTTCTTGACTGGCCAGCACTCCGCCCCGTACAACATTGTCGGTCTGACCACTGCTCTATAGAACTTTCCTTTTAAGTCTTGGTGGCACATTCTTATCACACAAGACACCAGAATCGAGCTTCCATTTCATCCATCCATCCCGCCCAATACGATGTGTGGAATCCTCGTTGATCTCCCCATTCCCTTGAATAACAGAACCAAGATACTTGAAACACTCCCGCTTAGGGATGACTTATGAATCTAGCCTTACGTCTTTGTCCACTACCGGATTCGCACCACTGAACTTGCACTCCAAGTACTCTGTTTTGGTCCTGCTCAACTTGTAACCTTTAGTCTCTAGGGTCTGCCTCCAAACCTCTAATCTCTCGTGAACACTGTCGCGCATCTCGTCAATCAGCACAATGTCATATGCAAATAACATGCACCACGACACTTCCCCCGAATGTTGCACGTTAGTGCGTCGATTGCACATGTAAATAGGAAAAGAGCTAACTCATGGTGCAACCCCATCATAACTGGGAAGTGTTCCGAGTCACCTCCCATTATCCTCACTCGAGTTTTAGCTCCATCATAGATATCCTTAATAACCCAATTGTATGCAACATGAACACTCTGGCGTCCAAACATCGTCACCGGACTTTCCTCGACACTTTATCGTAAGCCTTCTCCAAGTCCATGAACACCATGTGTAGATCCCTCTTCCTCTCCCTATACTGCTCCATCAACCTCCTAACAAGGTGAATGGCTTCCGTGGTTGAATGTCCTGGCATAAATCCAAATTGGTTCTCAGAAATAGACACAACCTTCCTCATCCTCAGCTCCACCACTCTCTCCCAAACGTTTATGGTATGGTTTAGTAACTTGATACCCCGATAGTTGTTACAATTTTGGATATCACCCTTATTCTTATACAGTGGGATCATCGTGCTTCATCTCCATTCATCTGGCATCTCCTTCGTCCTAAAAATGACTTTAAATAACCCACTGAGCCACTTCACGCCCGCCCTACCCACGCTCTTCCAAAACTTCACTAGAATTTCGTTTGGCCCGGTCGCTCTCCCCCTGCACATCTTATGTATAGCCCCTTGCTGAGCTGTGGCTTTATTATTAAGTTATTTGTCCTGCATCTGAAATCATCGTTAGTGGATGCCTATTCAAGTTGCATTTCGATGTACTAGCTTTTTGCTTACTAGTTACTATTATGCATATGGATATTCTTATGGAAACGTGTATCATGCTTTTTGCTCTAACAAATGTATACACGAAAGACATATGAACTCACATACACATATCATTCTTAGAAGTATAGCATCTGGTCACATTTTAAATCGACAATGCCCACCTACTTTAAAAGGGAGATGTAATATGTAAATGAAAAGATTCAGAAATACTTGCCAGTTTCATGATGACTCCAAGTATAACTATTATATCTATTGCAGCAATATAAGCACTACAAGATCTTTTTCAATTGGCATCCTCTGCAAATAGTCACACCATTATTAATCTGCATTCACAAGGGGGAAAAGAAAAAGAAAAGAGGCAAACAGATTTCAGAAGTACCACTACAGTGGCTGCAGCAAACTCTTGAGAGAAGTACAAAATGCTAGAGTACTCTATTCCTAATAAAGCTTAAGAGTAAGTTCGTAATAATCAAACCTCCATAAAAGTACCAAATATCACCATCTTGGTGTAGCTTCAATGTCTAGTAACAACAAGTCTGAGATCAGTTCAGGATAACAAAAAAAAGTTACTCCTTTCAAGTAGTTAGATAATGGGAAGGCTTTGCTCTGTTCTTTTTCTCTTTCATTGGATGATCGAATCCAAACATACACGAAATTCAGGATCAGGAGTTCATTTTGCCTCTAGTTAGCAGTAAATACATACTATTACAGACCTTACAAGAAACTAACAAAGAGAAAAGAGCATTATATGTTCCAGTGTTTCACAACCAGAGGAAAGCTGATCAGCTCAACATCAAGCACAGCTAACAAAACAGAGCGGACGTAAAAAGCCTTATTCACACAAGAAATGAAGAACACAATCTGGTATTCAAGGATGGCCAAACAATAGTAGAAGACAATGGGCTCATGTTACAAACATTTTCCCAAACCATAACACACTGTTCAAAGTCTTTTCTTTACACTTTCAACAATAAAGAAACTGTTATTTACTTTGTCAAATCGATACATTGTCTCAATAGACACCACAAGCAAACCTAAAATCCACTATGTAGGGAAAAGAACTATGCAGAATTTGTATCACCATCAGAATTAAGCAACTCCTCCCAATTAATTTCTTCCTCCTCTTCGTCTTTCTCCCTCAACACCTCCAATATCTTCCTAACTTTAACCTTGGCCTTCTCACTTCCCAAAATTTCCTCAAGTGTTATCAACAAGTCCTCTGCAGCAGCCTCTTTTGCCAATCCTTTAAACCTAAGTCCACCATGACTTAGTCCATATAATGCAGTAACACAACTCTCACGAATAGATTCTGCATCAAACTCTTCCTGTCTCAACATACCCATAAAACACTCAACAGCACCCCCATCAAGCATAGATCCTCTCCCCTCTAAACACGCTGCCATGTTACACAATATTGACAGAATTCGACCCGTCATATGACCCGTTCTCACCATGCCTAATAGCGACTGAACCGCCCCGAGTTTCACCAACTTAGCCCTGTTACTCTGAACCAAAGAAAGATGATACAGTGCCAAAGCAGAATCATGCCGCGTCTGTTCTGAGTCAGAACGGAACGAGTGAAGCAGAGGAGGCAATGCCCCCAAAACCCCAATTGCAGTTTTGTTCTGATCATCTAAAGCTAAACTGAAAAGTGCACCTGCAGCATGTTCTTGCGATTCAGGAAATCCTCCTTTTAACACGTCAATTAACGGCGGAACAATTCCAGAACGAACAATCTTCACCTTGTTTCCATTTTCTAAGGAGAGGTTCACTAGCGCTGCTATGCAATTCACCTGTACTGAAGCATATCTCGAGGAGATGAGAGAACGAAGAGCTGAGAGCAAACGAGGAGTGCAGAGCTGAAAACGGGTTTCTTCCCGGGTCCGGGTCAGCTTTCTAAGTGAGATCACAGCTTCTTCTTGTTCAAACACTTGGGAGCTCTTCAGTTTAACGATGAGTTCATCTTCTTCACACGATTTGGGGTTTCTGGGGTCCATTTCGGAGGAGGAGGCTGAAGAGTAACAACAGGGTCGAGTTAGAGGAGTTGTGGGTCCACTTGTAGGAGTCACAGACTCCTCAGAAGAAGTAGAAATTTGACGATTCAACTGTGTTACAGACTCAATGAACCGGTTCATAACATCACAATTACTGCTATTATTGGTGTTTTGGGTAGACATTAACGTACGGACGATATTTTCAGCAGATATGAAATCGAGGGGTATAGGAGGATGGATATGGGAAGAAGAGCACCAGTTGAGAATGGTGGATTTGAGGGCGCGATTAGGGATGATAGTGGAGAAATTGGGGATAGAATTATCAGGTAAAATGGGTGTGAAAGAGAGGGATTTACAGGCAAGAACAGAGTGACGTTCGAAGGTATGGCCTGAAGAGACGATAATAGGATCAGCCATGAGAGAACCAGAAATTGGACAGATGAATTCCTTTGGAGGGTGTTTTACTTTTATCGGAGATTTGTGGAGGGAGATTCTCCATCTTTGCTTTCCACTTCCCATTTTGATGTTGCAGAAATGGACTCGTTAATCAAATTTGAGTGTAACTGAATCCTCCATAGGTTCAGAGATGTGCTTGATTTTGAGGAGAAAAGGAAACATGATATGATTAATTTCAATATGGTAGAATGTTCAGGGGAAAAGGGGAAAGGATTTGAAGAGTGAAGCTGATAATCATTCAACTAAAGTGCCAATTCTTAACTTGATTACTTTGTAGTTTTTATTTCTCTTCTCTTTCTTCTTATAAAATTTATTAACTTTATTAAAGGGTTGTTCGATGTAGTACTTAATTGCATCACAATGAAAAATGTTTATCCCTCCTTTCACAATTTAGGCGAGGCATTTTTCTATTTAGTAAAATTTAAAAAAATTAGTAAAATCGGGGTAAATTACCTGATGAGAAAACGGAGGAAGGGCACATATGCACGAGATTGTAATCGAGGTTAGAGACCCTTCGTATCGAGTCAGGAAGAGTAGACGATGCGCTCGTCATCAAATATGGTAAAGCGACGCGCCCCGGGCCAAGAATGAATTCTAAGACCTCGGGCAACACGGTAAACAGTTACACAAAATAGATAAAGGGTTGTGATATTCGCACCCAACTGGAGATCACGGCGCAGATCTTGCTCGATGACGATTATGGATCAGTAATTACAGGGAAACAATTTTTTTTTTTTTTTACCCTTTTTAGACTTATACTTTGGATGAAACTCTCCTACTATATAAAGAGAAAGTTTTTCTTTTGTGACACACACTGTAACACGCGAATCAAAGCAATACAAGTTTATTTTTTGTCTTTTAGCTATTGTTAAAGTTCTTGTTCACTTATCATGTTCTTCATTCACAACCGGGCTCGAACCGGGGATCCAATCGAGGACGATGTCGTTGTTCAGGATTAGCCATAATATCACGATTGGTTTGATATCTTATTTTGTCTTCAATTCATTTATCTTATATTCTTAAATATTTGTGTTGAACCAAACCACGTATCCTTAAGACAATATACAAATTTAATTGTTATCCAATTTTGAAGTAAACAGTTTGGTGCCAACCGTGAGGCTAAGGACAATATTGGTGATTTGATATAAATTTCCATAACATACCCTATTTTACGCTTGTTCTTTAAAGTCTTAATTTCAGGTCATCCCAAAAATGTCAAACTCTCAGTCTGCTCACTTGAAAGTCGACGCTGAGTCTGGACATCATGGTGAAAATAATAATTTGGTGTCCAGAAACGAGGTGCCTCCTGCCGATTCCAACGGTGACCTAGCTAGCGACCCGATCGATGCTAATTCGCAGGTGGCCATCAACATCAATTTGCCAACTGATCCCAAAAATAGTGTTTGTGGGGGACCTCAACCAACAACTCGAGAAACGCCCGAAGGCGAAGGTGATGGGATAAGCCTACGACTAATTTTTGAAATGTTGCAGGCGCAACAAGCAGCAATAGCGCAACTACATGATCAAAGCCATGCCCTCAACAAGGTCGAGCCTGAACAATCCGGGGAAAGGACCCAAAGAAACGGACAAATCACCGAGAGGCCAGGTGAAGCGGAGCCCGGGGTCAATCTTGAGGTACTGAAAATGCTTGGCGTATTGACAAAACGGGTGGATTCGGAGGAGAAAAAATCTGAGGCTAATGACAAGAAGGTGGAAACATACAATTCCAGAGTCGATCAGATCTTAGCCGGGCTCCGAGAAGTTTATCCAGAAGCTTTTTCCTCCGAGCACTGCACCGAAGTCGTTCCCAATTAGGTTTTGTATGCCTGACATCCCCAAATATAATGAGACCACATATCCAAACGAGCATGAGACCTCCTATACATGCGTAATCAAGTGGAACGACTTGGAAGACGATGAGATAGAGTCGGTGTTACTGAAGAAGTTTGGAGAGACTTTGTCCAATGAAGCAGTGATATGGTATCACACTTGCCCCAATATCTCGCTGAAGCATTTTCTATGCTTGTAGATACTTTCGTAAAAGCCCATGTTGGGGCCATCAAAGTCAAGACCAGAAAGTCAGACCTTTTCAAGATCAAACGGAGGGACAACAAGATGCTTAAGGAGTTCGTATCAAGGTTTCGGTTGGAACAGATAGATCTACCTCTGGTTGTAGATGATTGGGCTATTCCGACATATACTCAAGGGCTTAACCCCCAAAGTTCCTTGGCCTCTCAATAGCTAAAATAAAATTTGGTGGAGTACTGGGCGGTAACCTTTGCCGACGTCCACTACAGGTATCAGTCAAAGATCAGGTTCGAGAAGACCAACTCGGGGCCCCTTCTGGATCTGTTTACCCCATCAGGGCCGACGATATATCTAAGACGACCATTGATCAAGAGATAAGACCGGTCTGGGATCGGTATCAACCATACGGTGCGAACCAAAGAGGAAACGATTCAGGCGTCATCCCGCAATGAAAGAGAAGAGAAGATATCGAGGGCCCGGTGGTTGAGGCCTGATAAGAAAAAAGGGCTCGATAGGCCGCTCGGGAGCAGGGAAACACCGACATTGTCGGAATAACACTTCAACATGGACGTCGCCAGCATCGTGTCAGCCATAGGACACATTAAAGAGACCAAGTGGCCCCGACCTTTGCAGTACGATCCTGCCCAGAGAGATCCCAATTTGATGTGAAAATATCATGACACTCATGGTCAGAGGACCAAAGATTGCCAACAGTTAAGAGAAGAAGTTGCCCGGTTATTCAACAACGGGCACCTCCGAGAATTCCTGAGGGATCGAGCCAAAAACCAATTCAAGAACAGGGATGCCAACAAATAGGTCGAATAAGAGAAGACTCAGCACGTGATCAACATGATCATCGGAGGATTCGATGTACCCTAAGGACCAATGATTAAACGAACTAAAGTATCTATCACAAGGGAAAACGCACCCGGGATTATGTTCCAGAGGGAGACATTTCGTTCAGTGACGAAGTTGTCGAGGGAATCATACAACTTCACAATGATGCATTGGTAATATCCGTACTTATCAATAAATCTTGAGTTAAAAGTGTGTTAATTGATCTAGGTAGCTCGGCCAACATCATCAGATCAAGGGTCGTAGGGAAATTGGGGTTACAGGACCAAATTGTGCCAGCAGTCCGGGTGTTGAACGGATTTAACATGGCATGTGAGACCACTAAAGAGGAGATAACCTTTCCTGTAAACACCGCTGGGACGATCCAAGAAAAAAAGTTCTACGTGATCGAGAGGGACATGAGGTATAACGCTCTATTCGGAAGGCCGTGGGTTCACAACATGAGGGCAGTACCATCGACGTTGCACCAGGCGTTGAAATTCCCCACAACGGGGGGAGTCACGACGGTCTACAGAGAATAGCCATTCACAAAGGAGATATTCGCTACCGACGAGGTAATCCCGGTGCCCGCAATTTTGACATCAAGGAATGCAGAGCCAACCAAAAAGGAAGAAATTAAATACCAATCATTGGCGCCTGTCTCAGCCAAACTGGAGGAACGATGAGCAGACGAGGAGGACGATTATGGTGTCCCGAGATCATTCATAGTTCCCGATTGTTCCAAATCCACCAAATCGATAGTTTAAGTGTTGGAGAAAGTCATATTAATCGAACACCTACCGGATCAAAAGGTATACCAGGGCACGAGGTTTACCCCCGAGCTCAGGAAAAAACTATTTGATTTTCTTAAAGCTAACGTAGATTGTTTCGCTTGGTCCCATCTTGACATGACAGGGATCCCACTGGAGGTAATCACTCATAAGCTGAGTTTGGACCCAAAGTTACATCCGGTTAAGCAGAAGGAGGCCACAGTCCGAGATCAAAGATGGGTTCATAAAGGATGAGGTATCCAAACTTCTTAAAATAGTATCCATCTGGGAAGTTAAATACCCGGACTGGCTAGCTACAGTAGGGGTAGTGCCTAAAAAAGGGGAATAAACTAAGAATGTGTGCAAATTACAAAGACCTAAGCAAAGCATGCCCTAATGATTCTTTCCCTTTGCCTAATATCGATCAAATGATCGGCGTGGCGGCCAGGGACGAGATACTCAGCTTTCTCGACACCTACTCCAGGTACAACCAAATTCGGATGGACCCGGACGATAAAAAAAAGACTTATTTCATCACTAAATTCGGCACCTACTGTTATAATGTAATTCCATTTGGATTAAAGAACACCGGTTCCACCTACCAATGCCTAGTAAACCGGATGTTCAAAGAACAAATAGGGAAATCAATGAAAGTTTATATTGACAATATGTTGGTCAAGTCCCTGCGAGTAGAGGACTATTTGAAACATTTGCAGGAGACCTTCAACATACTAAAGAAATACAACATGAAGGTAAACCCGAATAAGTGCGCATTCGTGGTCGGATCGGGCAAATTACTTGGCTTCATGGTACCCAATCGGGGGATAGAGATCAACCCCGATAAAACAAAGGCCATTGAGGATATCACCGTGGTGAACAATGTTAAGGTCTCTCAAAGACTGAACGGGCGTATAGTTGCCTTGGGTCGGTTCATCTCGAGGTCCTCAAATAAGATCCATCGATTATTCTCACTATTAAAGAAGAAGAATCACTTTTCCTGGACCCGGAATGCCATCACGCTTTGGAAGAACTCAAACGATTCCTATCAAGTCCCCCATGCTGCGCACTCCGAAGGAAGATGAACAGTTGTACCTCTACTTGGAGGTTTTCGAGGTAGTGGTAAGTGGTGTCTTAGTCCGGGAGGAAGAACTATTTACTATGTTAGTAGAACTCTAGTTAAGGCCGAATCAAGGTATCCTTGCATGGAAATATTAGCGCTCACTTTGCTAAGTGCTTCCAGGAAGCTAAAGTCGTACTTTTAATGCCATCATATATCTGTCGTAACGTCTTACCCGCTGAGGAATATCATGCATAAGCCCGAGCTCTAAGTCCATTTGGCCAAATGTGCCGTTGAAATTAGCGGGCATGATATCGAGTATCAACCCCGAACCGCTGTAAAATCTTAGATTTTTGCAGGCTTCGTGGCCGACTTTACATCGGCCTTAATACCCAAAGTCGAAAGGGAACTACTGCTAACCTCGGGGACTACTTCGAGAATCTGGACCCTCTTCATGAATGGTTCCTCTAATGCGAAGGGGTCTGGGATCGGTATCGTATTAAAACCACCTATGGGAAATATAATTAGGAAGTCTATTAGAACTGTGAAATTGACAAACAATGAGGTCGAGTATGAGTCTATGATCGCAGGTCCAGAATTGGCTAAGGGCCTTGGGGCCGAAGTGATCAAAGCCAAATGTGACTCCTTCCTCGTGGTAAATTAATTAACGGAACGTTCGAAGTAAAAGAACAATGCGTGCGGAGGTACTTAGACAAATTGTAGGTAACCCTACACCAATTCAGGGAATAGACCATGCAACATGTACCTCGTGACCAAACCAGTGAGGCCGATACATTAGCTAATTTGGGGCCGTCAGTCGATTCCAATGAATTCAGTTCGGGAGTAGTAGTGCAACTAATGAATTAGTTGATAGAAGAAGGCCACGCCGAAGTGAACTCAACAAGTTTAACTTGGGACTGAAGAAACAAATATGTAGACTACTTGAAGATAGGAAAATTGTTTTCGGATCCCAAAGAATCGAGAACCCTACGCACCAAAGCCGCCAAATTTAGCTTGGTCAAAGAGGCATTGTTCAGGAGGTCTTTCTTCTGCCCACTAGCCAGATGCTTGGGACCGGGGGAGACTGAATACGGCATGAAAGGAGTTCACGAAGGCACTTGCGAAAACCATTCAAGGGTAGAATCCTTGGTTCGGAAGCTAATAAGGGCCATCTACTACTGGATCGAAATGGAGAAAGATGCGAAAGACTTCGTATGAAAATGCAATGAGTTTCAAAGACATGCCCTGGTGATCCATCAATCGGGATAAATGCTCCACTCGGTCCTGTCTCTGTGGGCATTTATGAAGTGGGGAATGGACATCGTCGGTCCCCTTCCATGGGCGCCCGGTAAAAATCAATTCATACTGTTAATGACTGATTGTTTTTCTAAATGGGTCAGGCCCGGGCGTTCGAGAAGGAACGAGAGAAAGAAGTCACTGACTTCATTTGGGATCACATAATATGTCGATTTAGGATACCAACCGAGATCATTTGTAACAACCGGAAATAATTCATCGGTAGCAAGGTGAGTTAGTTTTTCGAAGATCACAAAATCAAGAAGATACTATTGACGCCTTATCACCCTAGTGGGAATGGGCAGGTGCAATCGACGAACAAAAATATACTCCAAAACCTGAAAAAGAGGTTGACCAATAAGAAAGGGAAATGGAAGGAAATCTTGCCCGAAGTCCTTTGGGCATATTGTACAGCTTCAAAATCGAGCATTGGGGCCACCCCATTTTCATTGGTCTACGGAACCGAAGCCTTAATACTAGTCGAGGTGGGGGAACTGAGCCTCAAGTTCCAGTATGCTACTGAAGAGTCAAATGATGAGGCAATGATCACGAGCCTAGAACTATTGGATGAAAGGCGGAAGACCACCCTGGTCAGGTTGACCGCCCAAAAGCATTGAATAAAAAGGTATTACAACTGACGATGTCACGCGCCGACCTCGGGAGCGCGTACGACACTCAACCGAGATACCCCGTTCAAACAAGCCTACTTGATGCCTTCTACCCAACCTTACCCGTGAACAATATAAGAATCAGTAACAAGATATAGACATGATAAGAACAAAGTGTTTGACATATATTTTCCATTAATCAAAGGAGATTCATTTAAAATTCCCAAAAATATCAGAAGTTCATAATTACGAGGGAAAACATGTTTGCCAGATACCAACACTTATAGTTCATTACCCAACATTGAATACCACCCACAACATGTCTACAAAGCCTTTGAGTACAATAGAAAATTAGTATGAAAGTACCGACTACGAGGCCCGGGCTATACCTCAAAACACAATGTACAATGTCAAGTGACATAAGGCCCGAAACAGAATAAGGCTCACCAAAACCTGCTGAGTAGAGAGTAACTGCTAACGAGGGTCAAAGTTGTCCGCTGACAAACCACCTGCATCCATTAAAGATGCAGCACCCTCGGCAAAAGGGACGTTAGTACATATTAAATAGTACTAGTATGTAAAGTTAAATATCCTATCATGAAATAGAATGCCAATATATCAAGGATTAATCATGAAAGCAGCAAGTAACAACCAATGATATCCAAATGCCAAGTTAAAACGTAACAATTTTAAAATTAAGAAATTAATATTTTTTGTTGGGAGATCATTAGCATCGATAGACCACCGCGTTTTTAGCATGGAGTCCTATCACCCCCGATGGGTTAGGCCATCTCTCCACGAAAAATGTGGATTGACATGGTGATGCAAAAAAAAGTGTTACCAAGAGTAAGAACCACCATGCGCGTAACATGGCGTCCGAACTCCACCCGATCGGCTAGGTCGTCTCCCCACATATGTCGTGTGGGTTGACTTCTAATTTATATCTAACATCAATATCATCCCAATTAAGGGGCATAATCTCATTACATCAATCACATCTTAAATATTCTCAATCCACTCCTACACTGACATGTGTAGTTTCGGGTCTGGGCCGTTATAACCCACCCTTCCTCGGTTCTGTAAAGACTCGTAAAATTTCATGTCTAGAAACGATGCCCAGGTAGGTTCCCATATTGTTATAGCT
Source organism: Nicotiana undulata (assembly GCA_005239495.1). NCBI lineage: Eukaryota > Viridiplantae > Streptophyta > Magnoliopsida > Solanales > Solanaceae > Nicotiana > Nicotiana undulata. The sequence goes on from ML286664.1 coordinate 47,292, forward strand.
GTAGAAATTCTTAGAAGCGGACCTTTTTGAAGTAAAAAGTACCCCGGGACTTAAAAGATATAATTTCCCAGAATTGCGCGGATCTGCGGTCCACTATGAGATCGCAGATCAGGTATGCGGACCGCATAGTGGTCGCATACCTGGACAACTATGCAGCCCAAGATGCGATCGCATTTTGAGAATGCGGGCCGCATAGTTGTCGCACTCTTGCGCCTTGATTCTTGCGGAGGGAGTTATGCGACGCACTATGCGATCGCATAATAGGTATGCGGACCGCATAGTGGTCGCATACCTGGGCAGTCTGTTTTCCTTTTTGGCCCAACTGAGGGCCATCTATGCGACAGGAATGCGAACCGCATAGAGATCGCATTCCTGACCGCATTTCATGCTTCGGGGCTTCTAATTTCTAATTTTAAAACCCGACCCCTAGTTTAATAAAACACCCCTCCCCTTCATTTTTAACACCTATTTGACTAAAATAGAGATAAGTGAGAGTGGGTTCTAGAGAGAAAAGTCCTCATCTTCCCCAAATTGGTCCTTCATCTCTACTCAGGCCCGAATATTATCGAGTAAACTTCATCTTCTTCACTATAAGAGGTAAGTCCCCGCCCCATGTCCCCTTTAATTCTCAGGTTTTGGTTAAAAGGATAAAACACACACGGATTGGTTGTTGAAGATAAAGCTAATACCTTGCATGCATGTTCATGATCTATTCTAATATAGCAAGAGGGTGTAAGGTAGAGAAATTTTCCACTAAAAAGGGGATTAATTAATCAAATGGACCACATAGTGTTTGCTAAAATTCTCAAATGAATTCAAGACTCCTAACTCAAGTTAAATGTGTCGCATTGTGAACTAGATTGGAGATGATAGAAGGTCCAGTGGTTTGAAAATAGAAATTAAAGGGGAATTTCGACTCGAGGTATGTATGGCTAACTTTAATCTTAGTAGAGTCACCTTGTTGGTGTCCGAGCATTCGGTATGAGTTTCTTGCTTGAGCATATGTGAATTGATTATTCTAATGTATTGAGGCGTATAATTCTATTCTCTGATCGTTTTAGTTGATCACCATACTACCATGCTACTTGAAATTGTGAAAGGTGATTTCTTTGTGATTACTCTATCATGTGTAAGGTTCGTTAAATGCTTGAATATGTTGGTATGAAAGAATGATAACGAACCCAAATGTGTGAATGTATCTAAGTGCTAAGGTCTTTGTAGCAAGTGATGAAAAGGAGTTGTGGATTGATTTAATTGAACTAAATGACTATGGCAATATCATATATGACTCCTTGTTTGGCAAGGATTATTGTGGCTTTGATTTCATACGGATTGTTGGTTGTAATAAATTTATATTCTTGTTGATGAAAATCCTAGTGATTGAATTGTGGGTTGTTATTGTTGCTATGAAATGTGATTGTACGGTGGGATCGGGTTGCACGCCGCAACAGAAGGAATAAGGGTGATATGTGAGAAGTAATAAGGGTGGAATATGATTGTACGGTGAGATCGGGTTGCGCGCCGCAACAGAATATAATAAGACTGGAATGTGATTGTCCGGTGGGATCGGGTTGCGTGCTACAACAGGAAGAAATAAGGGTGAAATATGATTGTGTTGAAATAAGAATCTGTGAAACTCCCAATTGTGTTTGTTTCTGTATCTTTGTGCAGTAATTGTTTGGTTTCTATGACTATCTTATATATTGTGTACTGTTTGATTCTACTTAGAATAAAGTTTATTCATACATGCTAGTACTATTCAACGGTACTAACGTCCCTTTTTCCGGGAGCGCTACATCTTTTATATGGATGTAGGTGGTTCCATAGCAGGTAGCTCAGTCCGCCGATAGTGGTGCTTCCTCTTCATCCCTTCAGCAGTTCTGGTGATCCGCACTTCCTCTCGGGGCCGTGTGTAGTCTATACCGTCTTCTTTTGTGTATGTTGTGTCATTAAAGGTATAGCCGGGGCCTTGTTGCCGACAGGTTTATGTAAAACTCCTAGTACTCTTAGAGGATCCGTAGACACTATGTGGGTTGTATACATGTATTTTGGGCAGTAGCCGTGTTCGGTCGAAATCGTGGTCCGTATTGGAAAAGTTGTATGTATTATATACGTTTTTGAATTATCAAATGTTGGAGGTTAAAAGAGGAAATGAACTTATGGTGTAAATCGTACTTTGAACTTAAATTGGTTAATTCATATGGAACAATGTATATTATAGACACGGGGCAACGCGTTGGATAGTAAAGGAAAACCAGGTCCGCTTGACCGGAATCATCCGGTTAGGCACCGGTCTCGTCCCTCGGTTTTGGGGCGTGACAAACTTGGTATCAGAGCCTAAGGGTCTAAAAGTGTCCTAGGATGTCTCAGAGCCGTGTCTAGTAGAGCCCTTCTTATCGGTGTGTTATCGACCACATCTATAATTAGGGGGCTGCATGGACATCTAGGACAGTACCCATTTATTGCTATTCTATATCGTGCGATGTGGTGAAAGGTGAGGTTGTCTATCTCTAACTCGTACGATGTTCCAATTTGCAGTTAATGGCACCCAAGAAGAGAGCCCGACTCGGCCTAGAGGCCAATGCCACCCCAGGTGTGGCCATAAATTCTCAATCTGATGGTGCGGGTGAGGACAATTCCCCGACCATGAATCAGCCTGACTCTTCCATTCCTGGCGAGACTATTCCGGTTCCTGCTCCAGCGAAGGGTGATACGATCCCTCCCGCTGATATTCTTGATCCTCCTCCAGCCCCAGCTTCGGGTCCCGGTATTTCTGATGGGGACATCAGGGGAACTATTCAAATGTTGACGCAGTTGGTGGCCTCTAAGGCCCATAGATAAAATATTGCCCCTGCACCCTCGAGTGAGCAAGGGGATTCTTCAGGTTCCAGGGTCAACCAGTTTCTGCGGTTAGCCCCTCCAGAGTTCACACTCACCGACCTAGAGGTCGATCCTCAGGATTTTATAGATTAAATGTACAAGACTCTCCGGGTTATGAGGGCTACTGAGACAGAGGGAGTTGAATTAGCTTCCTATCTTCTAAAGGGAGCGTCATATTCATAGTTCAAGATGTGGGAGAGTTCCCGTGGAGAGGGGAGCCATCTGGCGAGGTGGGATGAGTTTGTAGATGCTTTTATGGATCATTTCTTGCCCGCCGAGACTAGGGCAACCCATGATGCAGAGTTTGAGGTCCTTAAGCTGGGCAACATGAGTGTGTGGGAGTATCATATGAAGTTCGTGCACTTGTCCAAGTATGCTATCCGCATGATGCTGACTATGGAGGCCAGAGTTCATCAGTTTGTTCAGGGCCTTGGTCCATTGGTTATCAATGAGGCTGCTACAGCTGCTTTGCACTCAGAGATGAACTATGGGAATATTGTGGGATTCTCCCAGGCTACGGAGGCTCGGAAATTGAAGATAAGAATGGAGAGAGAGAGAGTAGTAGTAGGGTCAGGTCAGCGGGCAACCCTGGGAGTTCAGTTGGAGGCGTGAGATCAGCCCTTAGGAGAGGATCATTAGGGCCATCTCAGTCCTATGCTCAGTCCTCAGCCAGTGCGCCGCCATCAGGGCATAGTTATCAGTAGGGAGGTTGCTTTGGAACAGGTGCAGATAGCAGGAGGTTCCATCAATAGGGTTGTTTAGGTGGGAGGTTCCAGCAGCAACGGAGGGCCCCATACCCTAAGTATGGGAGGTTTCATTCTGAGCCTTATTACTTGGATATTCCGGTATGCTATAGATGCGGAGTGAGGGGTCATGTTCAGCGAGACTGTCGTGCACCCAGTCAGGGCACAGGTAGGGGTACTGCTCAGCCATCCAGTTCGTCAGCCGCTACATCTTCAGCACGTCCTCCAGCACCAGCAGGGCGCGGTGCAGCTAGGGGTAGAGCACGAGGTCAAGGGGGACCCAGTCAGTTCTATGCTTTGAGTGGTCGCCAGAGTGCTGAGGCTTCTCCACATGTGGTCACAGGTATTCTGACTGTTCAAACACATGATGTTTATGCCCTTATTGATCCCGGATCTTCATTGTCATATGTTACTCCATTTATTGCTTCGTGTTTTGGGATAGAACCCGAACTGCTTCATGAGCCATTCTCAGTGTCGACTACGGTTGGTGATTTTATTACGGTCGTGCGAGTCTATAGGAATTGTGTTGTCACGGTGAGTGGTCGAGATACCACGACCGATCTTATCGAGTTAGAAATGATAGATTTTGATGGAAATATGGGGATGGATTGGCTCTACTCGTGCTTTGCTAAACTAGAATGCCGGACTAGAATTATGAGGCTCGAGTTTCCTAATGAACCAGTTATTGAATGGAAAGGGAATGATGTTGTGCCGAAGGGTAGGTTTATTTCTTGTCTTAAGGCCTCCAAGGTGATCAAGAAGGGGTGCATCTATCATTTGGTCCGGGTTGCGGACACCACTTCAGAGGTGCCTGCTCCCGAGTCCGTGCCGGTTGTGAATGAATTTCTTGAACTATTTCCGGATGAGCTTCCTGGGATTCCACCAGATAGAGAGATCGATTTTGGGATTCATGTATTGCCAGATACGCAGCCAATATCTATTCCACCCTACAGGATGGCGCCAACAGAATTGAGGGAGTTAAAAGAGCAATTGAAAGATATGTTAGAAAAGGGTTTCATTCGGTCAAGCGTGTCGCCTTGGGGCGCACCGGTTCTTTTTGTCAGAAAGAAGGATGGATCGCTTCGGATGTGTATTGATTATCGGCATCTCAACAAGGTCACCATCAAGAACAAATACCCATTTCCTCGGATAGATGATTTATTCGACCAATTGCAAGGTGCTAGGTTTTTCTCAAAGATTGATTTACGGTCAGGGTATCACCAGTTGAAGATCGGGGAGAAGGATATCCCTAAGACCGCCTTCAGGACTCGTTATGGGCACTTTGAATTTTTGGTAATGTCTTTTAGGCTAACCAACGCCCCACCAGCTTTTATGGATCTTATGAATCGCGTTTTAAAGCCGTTTCTTGACTCTTTTGTGATAGTCTTCATTGATGATATCCTTGTTTATTCGCGAAGTCGGGAAGATCATGCTAATCACCTCAGGGCAGTTCTGCAGACTCTTCATCAGCACCGATTGTATGCAAAGTTTTCAAAATGTGAGTTTTGGCTAGAATCAGTCACCTTTTTGGGCCATGTTGTTTCTAGGGAAGGAATTCAGGTTAATCCCCAAAAGATCGCGGCGGTGAAGGATTGGCCTAGACCAACGACCCCGACAGAGATTCGCAGTTTCTTGGGCCTAGTTGGGTATTATCGGAGGTTCATGGAGGGATTCTCTACTCTCTCCTCCCCATTGACTGAGCTGACGCAGAAAGCGGTTAAGTTTCAGTGGTCCGATGCTTATGAAAAGAGTTTTCAGGAATTGAAATCGATATTGACTTCGGCGCCAGTGTTGACCTTGCCAGAAGGTTCAGAGGGGTTTGTGGTTTATTGTGATGCTTCGAGAGTTGGTTTGGGGTGTCTATTGATGCAATGTGGTAAGGTAATAGCGTATGCTTCCAGACAACTCAAGAATCACGAGAAGAATTATCCGACGCATGATTTGGGGCTCGCAGCGGTTGTGTTTGCATTGAAAATCTGGCGGCATTATCTTTATAAGGTCCATGTGGACGTGTTCACAGACCACAAGAGTCTTCAGTATTTATTCAAACAGAAGGAGTTGAACTTAAGGCAGCGGAGGTGGTTAGAATTTCTCAAGGATTATGATATGAATATTTTGTACCATCCAGGAAAGGCGAATGTGGTAGCCGACGCTATTAGTCGGAAATCCATGGGTAGCTTGGTCCATTTGGAAGCAGGACAAAGGCCTTTGGCTCGGGAGGTTTATCAGTTGGCCAGTCTATGGGCCTGTCTTTCGGCCTCAAATAAGGGGAATTTCGTGGTGCATAATGGAGCGGAGTCTTCGCTTGTAGCGGAAGTCAAGGGAAAGCAATTCAGGGATCCGACTTTGGCACAATTAAGGGAAGCAATTTTGAATCACAAGACTTAAGCATTTTCACTCGGCAATGATGATGGTGTTTTGCAGGTGCCAAGGGAGGCTATGTGTTCCGGATGTGGATAATCTTCGGGAGAGAGTTATGGCAGAGGCTCACAATTCTAGGTATACTGTACACCCAGGTTCTATGAAAATGTATCGCGATCTCAAGGAGATTTTCTGGTGGAACGGTATGAAGAGGTGCGTGGCGGACCTTGTGGCTAGGTGTACGAATTGTCAGCAAGTGAAGGCCGAGCATCAGAAGCCCGGTGGGTTGACGCAGCTTATGGGAATACCAATGTGGAAATGGGAAGTGATCATTATGGACTTTGTGGTAGGGTTATCCCGCACTCAGCGCAAGTTCGACTCAATTTGGATAATAGTGGATCGACTCACGAAGTCGGCGCATTTCTTGCCAGTCAAGTCCACCGATACTGTAGAATAGTACACTCAGTTGTATCTCAAGGAAATAGTCAGATTTCGGATCGAGGGGCCCAGTTCACAGCTAACTTTTGGAGGAAATTTCAGCAAGGTTTGGGTTCTCAGGTAAATCTCAGCACGGCTTCCCACCCTCAGACGGACGGTCAGGCGGAGCGGACTATTCAGACGCTTGAAGATATGTTATGGGCTTGTGTTTTAGATTTCAAGGGTAGCTGGGATGATCACTTGCCGCTTATAGAGTTTGCTTACAATAACAATTTCCATGCTAGTATTCAGATGGCCCCATTTGAGGCATTGTACGGAAGGAGGTTTAGGTCTCCGATTGGATGGTTTGAGGTTGGTGAGGCGGAATTGTTAGGACCGGATCTTGTGCACCAAGCTATGGAAAAAGTTAGAGTCATTCAGGAGAGGATGAAAACTGCTCAGAGTCGTCAGAAATCCTATGCGGACGTTCGTCGTAGAGATTTGGAGTTCCAAGTAGATGATTGGGTATTCTTGAAGGTGTCTCCCATGAAGGGAGTGATGCGGTTTGGGAAGAAATGGAAATTGAGCCCGAGGTATGTCGGGCCATATCGAATCGCTCAAAGGATAGGGCAGGTAGCGTATAGGCTGGAATTGCCCCCTGAAATGTCATTAGTGCATCTAGTGTTTCATGTGTCCATGCTAAAGAAGGTAATTGGAGATCCATCTGCCATCGTGCCAGTTGAGACCATTGAAATTAATGAAGAGGTTCTGGTTGCTATACTTGATAGGCAAGTCTCTAGATTGAGAAATAAAGAGATTGCTTCTGTTAAAGTGTTATGGCGAAGTCAACAAGTCGAGGAAGCCACGTGGGAAGCGGATAATGAAATGAAAGAGAAATATCCCTATTTGTTTGAATATGTGTAGTAGTGGTCGTGAGAACTGCCATCTTTAAGCAATTACACCTTTGTGTCAAATTTTGTGCAAGAACACTCCACTCTCCTAATTTCCTTACTATTGTGACTTCTTAATTTTGTGCCACTTTTGTGTATATTGTGGAATAGTTAAATTATGTGCAACTCATGTGATAGTTGAATGATATGCAAGTTTGTGGCATTACCTGAATTATGTATAGTATGTTGAAGTAGTTGAATTATATACAATTTGATGAGGTATCCGAATTATGTGCAAGTTGTTGGAGTTAATGAAAATGTGTGAAATTGGTTAACAATGTGTTTTGGGGGCTCTTTGATAGGTAGATAGGCCTAATTACAAAGGAAATTCTGGCAAAATGTTTAGAAAAATATCGGAGTTAGTGAATATTGGGGGTTAGCATATTGTGTTTTCAAAATGATTCCCCGATCCTCATTCGAGGATGAAGGATTTTAAGTGGGGGAGGATGTAAAGACCCGTAGAATTTCATGTCTAAAAACGATGTCCAGGTAGGTTCCCATATTGTTATAGCTGTAGAAATTCTTAGAAACGGACCTTTTTGAAGTAAAAAGTACCCCGGGACTTAAAAGATATAATTTCCCAGATCAGGTATGCGGACCGCATAGTGGTCGCATACCTGGACAGCCTACTGTCCAGTTTGAGGACAACTATGCGGCCTAAGATGCGATCGCATTTCGAGAATGCGGGCCGCATAGTTGTCGCACTCTTGCACCTTGATTCTTGCGGATGGATTTATGCGATCGCATAACAGGTATGTGGACCGCATAGTGGTCGCATACCTGGGCAGTCTGTTTTCCCTTTTGGCCCAGCTGAGGGCCATCTATGCGACAGCAATGCGGACCGCATAGCAGGAATGCCATCGCATTCCTGACCGCATTTCCATCTTCGGGGCTTCTAATTTCTGATTTTAAAACCTGACCCCTAGTTTAATAAAACACCCCTCCCCTTCTTTTTAACACCTATTTGACTAAAATAGAGAGAAGTGAGAGTGGGTTCTAGAGAGAGAATTCCTCATCTTCCCCAAATTGGTCCTTCATCTCTACTCAGGCCCGGAAATTATCGAGTAAACTTCATCTTCTTCATTATAAGAGGTAAGTCCCCACCTCATTTCCCCTTTAATTCTCAGGTTTTGGTTAAAAGGATAAAACACACATGAATTGGTTCTTGAAGATAAAGCTAAGACCTTGCATGCATGTTCATGATCTATTCTATTATAGCAAGAGGGTGTAAGGTAGAGCAATTTTCCACTAAAAAAGGGATAAATTAATCAAAGGGACCACATAGTATTTGATAAAATGCTCAAATGAATTCAAGACTCCTAACTCTAAGTTAAATGTGTCGCATTGTGAACTAGATTGGAGATGATAGAAGGTCCGATGGGTTGAAAATAGAAATTAAAGGGGAATTTCGACTCAAGGTATGTATGGCTAACTTTAATCTTCGTAGAGTCACTGTAACGACCCGGTCTGTCGTTACGTAAAACTTGCATTATAATTGTTGTTATTGACTCGTTATAGATTGGTTATACTGTATTTAATGTATTTGAGTGATAGGCTTGAAATCGAATAGTTGTAGTGAGAGTTCAGTCAATTAGCCTTTAAAAATAGCTTTAAAATGGGAAAAGTAAACTAATGGTTGACTTATTGGTAAACGAACTCGGAATGCAAATTTTATGGTTTGAATAGCTTCGTTAGGTGATTTGGGACTTAGGATTTTGTTAAGAATAATTTTGTGATGTCCGGTGTAGAATTAGGCTTGAATTGGCGAAAGTTAGTTTTTGGAGATTTCCGGTCGGCAGTGGAAAATAGGCTATCGGGGTCGGAACAGGTTCGTAATGTCATTTTGGATGTGTATGCAAAATTTAAGGCCAATCGGAGTTGATTTGGATAGTTTCGGCATCGTTGGTGAATTAGAAATATCAAAGTTCTTAGGCTCTAATCCGATGTAATTTAGTTTTTTCATGTTAGTTTTGGTGTTCCGAGAGTGCAACTAAGTTTGAATGATCATATGTGAGGTGTTGGCATGTTTGGTTGGGGTCCCAAAGGGCTCGGGATTGATTTCGGGTGATTCACGGACCCATTTGGACTTAAAAACATAGCTAGTTTTCTGGTGTTTCTGCATAGGTGCTTTACCCTATGCGAACGCAGAGGTAGGCTCGCGTTCGCATAGAGGAAGTTTGGGGGGCAAGGACTTTTGTTCTATGTGTTCGCGACTGGGCAAGTGCGAACGCGGAGAGTAGGTGGACTGGGCATCGCGGACGAGGGCGTAGGGGTGCGCTCGCGTAGGGTAGCAGTGCTGAGGAACCCCCCAGGCCATTTGGTCTATGAGTTCGCGGGCCTGGGGGTGCGAACGCGAAGGTTTGTCTGGGCAAGGCAGTGCGAACGCAGCCTAGGGACTGGATCGTTAAGGGTAATGGAGGCTGGTCAACGCGAACGCGGCCCGTTGACCACGAACACGTAGAGTAAAGGCCTGGACAGTTAAATAATAACCCTTTCGCGACTTAAACCTTATTTCCTCCATTTTTGTATGGACTAAGAGCTTTGGGGGCGAATTTTGAAGAGGAAAATCCTTGTTCTTCGTAGAGGTAAGTGTTCTAATCATTAAAACTCGATTATGGGTGATTATAGAGCATAAAACCAGTGTAAATTCATGGGAAATCAGTAGAAAAATTCGGTTTTAGGGCTTGATATTATGAGACCTTCAAGGGTCGATTAGAGGGGTCAAACGAACTCCGAGTTTGGTGTTCTTTATATGTACGGACTCGTGAGAGGATGAAGAACATTTTTTATAAAAAATTCTGAGTTTCGGGATGCGAACCCAAGGGTCAGGTTTTGACCGATTTCGGATTTTTGAGTTAAATTTTATATCTTTCGATTGGAAATTGTTCCTTAAGCACATATTGATGATAAAAATCTAAACTTGGTAGATTTGGAGCCTTCAGAGGTTGATTCGAGAGGCAAGCGCATCGCGGAATAATTTCGGGCTAGTTTTGAGGTAAGTCATGTCGTTAAATCCTATCCTGAGGGTATGAAACCCCGGACTATGCACCCTTTCACGGGTTTTGAAATGAAAAGGTGGAAACTTTGGAATCATCTTTCCTCTTTAGGCGACTATTGAGTTGCGAAACCGATTTTTAAGCCTTTGCTTAATTAGTATTTATACATTATGATATGTTTTTGGCTATAAGCCGTGTTTGGGGCCTAGTGCCGACTTGTTTACCCTTCGGGAGTTATGTTTTACTATTTTCCTCACTAATATGTTATGATTTTTCACTCAGTCTTTTCTGTGAAATTGTTTTGACACTCAGAGTATTTTGATACTACTTCTTGAAAATGAAACACTATTTTTGGGTCGCGAACCCGGTATATTTATGGCCTGAAGGGAAAATTGAGAGTGTCTGACTGAGTGAGGATGCTGGCCTATATTGTGAGGATGATATGATATGAGTGAGGCTGCGGGCCTATATTGTGTGTGATTTATGCCATGATGTGGCTTATTATAGCGCTTGGGGTGTAGGAGCCCCTCCGGAGTCTGTAACACACCCCCAGTGAGCGCCGATACCGATTGAGTGATGCCTGCGGGGCTTATGATGAGTGATTGTGATGATTCCTGATGGGCAGAGTGATTGTGAGGATACCTGATGGGCAGAGTGATTGTGAGGATACCTGATGGGCAGAGCGATTGTGAGGATGCCTGATGGGCAGAGTGATTGTGATGTTGCCTGATGGGCAAAGTGATTGTGAGGTTGCCTGATGGGCTGATACTGAAAGATATTGTTACGAGAAATGATTATGGCCCGAGGGGCACTTTATGAAGATATTTACTGAGTTTTCAAACTGTGGTTTACTTCGTTTTTCGAACTGGTTTTCAATGAGAATTTTACTGAGATATACTGATATTGTACTTGTTTCAAAGGATTTCTGGAAACTGATTTCGAACTTATTATTTGATGAATACTACGTGGTGACTTGGTGTTTTACTGGGTTGTGGAATTGTGTACATGTTCTGTGTGTTTGTATTACTCAAATTGTGATTTATTTTCATTACTACTGAGTTGGCGTACTCATAAAGACTCCCTGTGCCTCTGTGCACAGATCCAGGTACTAGTTCGCAGCAGTAGCTGACGCAGTGTGGTAGCAGAAATTTCACGGGATTTCGAGGTAGCTGTCCAGCGTCCACAGCTTCTCCATTTCCCTTCCTTATTTAGTCTTAGCATTTGATTCAGAGACATATATTATAGTTTTAGCAGAGTTAGATTTATTTATTCTTAGATGCTCATGAGTATTGACTCCAGTTCTTGGGAGGTTGTTTAGAATATTATGGGGACGCTAAGACTTATTTTTATTATTTGTGCTATGGTTGCATGCTTATTATTAAATTGTGAACTGTTATAATTGAATAAACGCGTAGTAAGGTGATGGTTGGCTAGCCTAGTTCCACGATAGGCGCCATCACGACCTGTTAGGATTTGGGGTCGTGACAAGTTGGTATCAGAGCACTAGGTAACATAGGACTCAACAGTCATGCGCAGGTTTAGAAGAGTCTTACGGATCAATACGTAGACGTCTGTACTTATCTTCGAGAGGCTGTAGAACTTTTAGGAAACCTCTCTATTTTATTGAACTCTTTCTTGCCAATCTATTGATTCTTGAAATCTAAACTTACGTTTTTTCATTCTTTCACAGATGGTGAGGACACGCAATACCGATCAGGGTGACCAGACACCAGCCAGACCCACAAGGGGTCGAGGCCGTGGTAGAGGTAGGGGACCAGCTCAGGCAGTAGCCGGGGTGGTGGTACCACAAGATCCCCCTATCGTTCAGGATCAGGTTCCCGCCGATAGTGCTCCAGCAGGACAGGCTCAGGCACCGGCAATGCCTATTGTTATTCCGGGTCTTCAGGAGACCCTGGCTCAGATATTGACGGTTTGTTCTTAACGTAACGGGAAGGACCGCAAGATGGTTACTGCTTCTGTCTGAATTCGTGTTCCAGTTTAGCTCAGGAAGTTTCTATGTCCACTATTGCCACTACAGCTCAGGCCGGGGGAGGCAATCAGACTCCAGCTTCCCGGACACCTAAGTTGGTTGTACGGGGTATTCAGGCACCAGGAGCAGCCCCAGTTCAGCCGGTTGCTCCAGCTCAGGATTTTGTGGTCGCTGCTATGCCTGAGGGTGAGCAGCGCAGGTTGGAGAGGTTTAGCAGAATTAAGCCTCCGACTTTCAGTGGTACAGAGGGTGAGGATGCCCAAGGTTTTCTGGATAAATGCCAGAGGATACTACGTACTGCGGGTATTTTGGAGACTAGTGGGGTCTCGTATGTTACACTTCAGTTTGCGGGTGCTGCTTTTACTTGGTGGGAGTCATTCGAGAGGCGTAGGCCGGTTGGTTCAGCACCTCTCACCTGGCAGCAGTTCTCCACAATCTTTTTTGGAGAAATATGTTCCTCTGTCCCACAGAGAGGAGCAGCGTAGGCAGTTTGAGCAGCTGCGCCAGGGAGAATTATCAGTCACCTAGTACGAGATGAGGTTTTCTGAGTTAGCCAGACATGCGTCTGAGATTGTTCCTACTGACAGGGAGAGTATTAGGAGGTTTGTAGATGGTCTCTCATATCAGCTTCGGATTTTGATGACCAGAGAGAGGGTTTCTGGAGTCACATTTGAGCAAGTTGTTGATATTACTCGGGATATTGAGTCGGTTCGTAGGCAAGATCGTGAGGAAAAAGAGGTCAAGAGGCCTCAGGGATCAGGTAATTTTAGTGGTGCCCCTTCCAGAGGGCAATTTCAGCCTAACAGAGGACGTTCATTTAGACCTCCACAGTCAGTTCACCCAACGTACAGTGGTGTATCGTCGGGGCAGGGTCCTTGCAATGCTCATCAGGGACGTTCATCTTTTAGTGCCCTTCCAGCTCAGAGCTCCGCCCGAGCATCATCTTATCAGGGTTCTTCTATGCATGGTTCGTCTGGTGGTTATCACGGTGGCAGGGGTTTTCTTCAGTTTTCATCTCTAGCTCCAGGTAATTGTTATGAGTGTGGAGAGTCCGGACATGAGTGGAGGCAGTGTCCCCGTCGTCCTAGTAGTTTGGCTCAGCAGAGGGTTCATCCCTCGGCTTCAGCCCTAGTTATTTCACCACCTACCCCGACCGCTAGGGGTGGTGGTCAGGCAGCTAGAGGCCGTCCTAGAGGGGGAGGTCGAGCAGGTGGAGGCCAGCCACGTATTTATGCACTTCCGGCTAGGCCTGATGCTATGGCGTCAGATGCAGTGATTACAGGTACTATTTCAGTTTGTCACAGTGATGCTTTGGCTTTATTTGACCCTGGTTCCAAGTACTCTTATGTCTCATCCTATTTTTCTCATTTTCTGAATATGCCCTGTGAGTCTCTAGTTACTTCTGTTCATGTTTCGACTCCGGTGGGTGATACTATTGTTGTGGACCGTGTGTACCGGTTGTATCTTATATCTATTGGGGGGTCTGGAGACCCGAGTGGACTTGATGTTACTGAGTATGGTAAATTTTGATGTAATTTTGGGCATGGATTGGTTATCCCCATGTCATGCGATTCTTGATTGTCACGCTAAGACCGTTACCTTAGCAATGCTCGGAGTTCCGAGAGTTGAGTGGAGGGGGTCTATAGAGCACGTGCCTAGCAGAGTGATTTCTTATTTAAAGGCTCAGCGTATGGTTGAGAAAGGGTGCAAATCTTATCTTTCATTTGTGAGGGATGTTAGTAGTGAGACTCCATCTGTTGATTCTGTTCCCGTAGTCCGTGATTTTTTGGATGTATTTCCTGCAGACCTGCCAGGCATGCCACCTGACAGGGATATTGATTTTGGTATTGACCTGGTGCCAGATACTCATCCTATCTCTATTCCACCTTACCGCATGGCACCAGCAGAGTTGAAGGAATTAAAAGAGCATCTTCAAGAACTCTTAGATAAGGGGTTAATTCGGCCTAGTGTATCGCCTTGGGGTGCGCCGGTGTTGTTTGTGAAAAAGAAGGATGGCTCGATGCGCATGTGTATTGATTATAGATAGTTGAATAAGGTACAGTGAAGAATCGTTATCCGCTGCCTCGTATTGATGACTTATTTGATCAGCTTCAGGGAGATAAGGTATTCTCCAAGATCGAATTGAGGTCGGGGTATCATCAGTTGAAAATTCGGGATTCTGATATTCCGAAGACGACTTTCAAGACCAGATACGCTCATTATGAGTTTCTAGTTATGTCATTTGGGCTGACCAATGCCCCAGCAGCGTTCCTGCAATTGATGAACAGCGTGTTTCAGCCCTATCTTGATACTTTCGTTATTGTATTCATTGATGACATCCTGGTTTATTCTCGTAGCCAGGAAGAGCATGCTCAGCACTTGAGAATCGTGTTGCAGAGATTGAGGGAGGAGAAGCTTTATGCAAAATTCTCTAAGTGTGAGTTTTGGCTTGGTTCAGTAGCTTTCTTGGGGCACGTGGTGTCTAGTGAGGGTATTCAGGTGGATCCGAAAAAGATTGAGGCGGTGCAAAGTTGGCCTAGACCGTCCTCAGCTACAGAGATTCGGAGTTTTCTTGGTCTGGCGGGTTACTACCGTCGCTTTGTGGAAGGATTTTCTTCTATTGCTTCACCTCTGACCAAATTGACACAGAAGGGTGTTCTATTCAGATGGTCCGATGAATGTGAGGAGAGCTTTCAGAAGCTCAAGTCAGCATTGACTACAACTCCGGTATTAGTGTTGCCTACTGGTTCGGGTTCTTATACGGTTTATTGTGATGCTTCTAGAGTCAGCTTGGGAGCAGTGTTGATGCAGGACGATAGGGTGATTGCCTACGCGTCGAGGCAGTTGAAGGTGCACAAGAAGAATTATCCAGTGCACGATCTTGAGTTAGCTGCCATTGTCCATGCCTTGAAAATTTGGCGGCATTATTTGTATGGAGTGCAGTGTGAGATTTTTACCGATCATCGTAGCTTGCAGTATCTGTTAAGGCAGAAAGGACTTGAATTTGCGACAAAGGAGATGGTTGGAGCTTCTCAAGGATTATGACTTGACTATTTTATATCATCCGAGGAAGGCCAACGTGGTGGCCGATGCCTTGAGTCGTAGAGCCGAGAGTTTGGGAAGTCTAGCTTATCTTTCAGCAGCAGAGCGACCTTTAGCCCTTGATGTTCAGGCTTTAGCGGGT